>CABFOV010002507.1:24360-84107 GCA_902141375.1 Timema poppense
CTTCACACACCCATGACAAAAACTTTGCATATTATTTACTCACCAAATTACATGTTTTGTAAAACAGTCTCACCTTTTCATACTTATCAAAATATGCATAACATAAACGAAACATTCCATATGGACTTGGTCCTGAAAACAGCTCAATGTCAAAGTCTGCTAAGTCCTCAGGAGTTAGTTGTACTGCGTCCCCCTTTAAAAAAATGTACAAACTGTAAATTACATAGGCTGTGGTATATCTTTAGGTGTTGAGGTATCCTATCTAATGTGAGATTCAATGTAAATAAAGATAAGCGAAATGTTCTTGCAACTGGTAGATCAGCCCCAAACATTAGCAATTAATCTATAACTTCTAAGAAGAGATGGGTCCAATCCACTATTTTACCAATCCGAATCTTGTAAAAACTTTATGAACATAAGAGGAAAAGTAGAGTTAAAATTATTGGTCTAGCGCTTGGTTGTTAAGTTCACCCCTACAGTTATAATTGGTTCTGAACCACCAATAAGCAGTATTAGAACTCTAAAACCAATCTCACAGGAAAAATGGTGAAAAAGAAAATAAATTAAGAATTTGGTCTCAAATACACTTAAGCATTTGATGGATTCGAGGGTCCACCTCTACTTTTAAGTATGTGTTTAGATAACTGCATAAATATATAAAAATAAAAAATTTTGTTATATGTTTAATACAAACATAATGCCACTATTATTATATCAAATATAAAAATTAGAGAATCTCACAAAAAATCTCAAATCTAAAGGGCTTATATTGAACTTAAAATGTAATTTTTCAGGAATTACATATAATCGTGTGATTAGAAAAAAAAGATGACAATTTTGCGTTAGTTATGTAAATTATAAAAGAACAGAATAACTAATTTTTTTAAATTGTTTACAGAAAAATAATGTATTGTTTAATGTATTCTTTTTCTTGAAACGTTATATTACAAGACAAATAAACAGAATAGGAATGTTCAGTGATGCCAAACCTTCTAAAAAAAAGTTTTATTTGCTATGCTAATGTTCTATTTAAAATATTTTCAATTTATACAAATAACAGAGCCTATATGAACCTGCCCCTAGCCTACTCAGACAAAATTAGAAGGTCTGTTTATTTAACTTTAAATGACATTACACATTGTTAAAATCATTTCCTAATAGGCTAACTAAGTTAAGTAAATATGAAATGAAAACACTGCTATAAATATGAAATTTCCTTTAAATTTGGCATTAAGTTCTGGTAATCAAATGTAGAACATTTTGTTAATAAGTGGATATTTTATTATGTCAATTTGTTTCTTTTCAATTTTTTGACAAACTAAAAATGTACTTTTGAAGATTCGAGGATTCAAATTTGGATTCAAGATTCAAAAGAAAATTTTTGATTCAAATTTGAGAAATATAGGATTCGACCCAACTCTAACTAAAATGAATTACATCTTTAAGAAAAGCCTTTTTAACTTTTTGAGGTATATAAAGTCATTACATAGAAAAAGTACAGGAAAGAGGGATAGCAACAGATAAAAGTAGAGATGGGATGCTCGAATTCCAAGAATCCTAAGGAATCCGGGAGACAAAAAAGTATCTCAAATACAATTATGAAGACCTCGATTTGATATAACAGTTTAATTAATTTGTAAAAGGAATTATATATATGTGTGTGGTTTGGAACTTAACAAGATTACAAAAAAGGGCAAAATTAGGGGTGGATGCTAGACACCTTAAATCGTTAGAATCCCTTGTTTCCTTTAGGATATTTGAGAAATCTTCAAATTTGAACCTCTCATCTTTTTTTTAACTGAATGTATAAATGTTAACATTTATTTACTATTTCTATTTTTTACCATCCTATCATCCTATTATATTTATATTTTTTGTTATGTTCATAAATTTTACCAAGATTTGTGTTTGAGATTCAAAGGTAAATTGGATATTCAGATTTGTAAAATTGTGGATTAGATCCAGCTATAGATAAAAATGTATCAATTTAATTGATTTACATAAAAGCTAAAAAGTGTTTTCTATGTTGTTTATGACTAGGGACATAAAAGATTCGCATTTGCTATAACATGCATTTTTAGGTGAATTTTATTGTTTTCACACAATTAACAACACAAATTAAAGGTTTTTTTTAAATAAACAGAATTTATTTGTAATTCGGCAAATACCACATCATTCATTATAATTTTCAATGTGGTAACACTGGTGATAGCGTTATGCCAAGGCTGTCATTATGGGTAGTATTTGTTTTTGCAAATTTTAAAATTATTAAACAAATCATAGGATATATTAGTATTTTCACAGATATTAAGGCTTTTTTTAGGGTAACATCAAAAATCACGATTTCTACTTTTACCCATTTTGATACCTTCATAAAATTTAAATTTCAATAGATCAATTCTTTGTTTTTAGCCTTTAAAAAGATTTCATGCTAGGTTCAAGCAAGGACATTAATATATATTATAGACCTTGAAACAGGCAGTCATGTTTGGTCTAAACATGGATTGACAATTGATTATTTCGATATTGCTATTTGTAAAAATCTAAAGTAATGATATTGAAATATTTAATCCTAAGTGTGAAATGTTTTGTGCATATTTATACTTGATTTTTCTCCAAATATGTTAATAAATATTTAGATACATAATATGAACAAAAAATGTAGACAGTTTTATGCGAATTCTGTAACAATTCTGTAACATTTCTGTATCGTGGGACTGCAGGTATTCCTACTTGAAACATATCAAATCAGAAAAACATAAAAGAGGATTTTTCCTATGAATTGGCAAAAGACATGTGAGAAGGTAGTATAGTTACCATGGGTAAAAGTTGACTCAAGGATTTAATGTGACCCACAACAATTTTCTGACCAACAAAAGAGCGAACCTTAAGGAAAATCATATATACCATAATGACAATGTTTTCATTTGAGAGTGTGAGAAAGGTTTATTTTACAATTAAATTGGTGAGAGTAAATAAATAAAAATATAGTGCTCTATTTTTAAACAAGTCCAGAATACAGTAGCAGCACTTTTGATTAATAATGGAGCCATTTATTTACTGTATGGAAATAAAATTAAACATCATATTGTGTTCACCATAATATGTTAGTAGCCTAATGTTGGTGTATACATTGTTGTGTATCCAGACACGTGCTTTCGTTATCTGAACCTAAATCCTGTAATTTTTTAATGAATACTAATTCGACTCATATTTACATAAATAATAACATCGTTTTCAGCATAAAGTATATTTGCTTTTTGAGAAAAATAACACCACTTTTCCCCTAAAAATAACTTCATCTTTTGCATAACTCTGCTTATGTTATAAAAAATACATTTTTGTCGGTGGCACCAAGCCTTAAAACACTATTTTTAAACTCAATTTTAAATATTTTCATGGTAACAAAAATAGTACATTCTTAAAAATTTGAGGATTTGAATTTGTATTTGAGATTCAACAGAAGATAAAAAGATTCAGATTTGAGTAGTGAAACATGGGATTCGACCAATCTCCAAATAAAAGGCACAAACATAATATGATTTTTACAATCAATAAATCAAATTATTCATAATAATAATTGGTTCAAGCAAGAAAGGGAGGAAAATTAATGGAACATGCAGGTAATTATTTGTGGTATGTTGATTGTTAATATCAGTTTCAAGCACATTGTCCTCTTGTGATGTGAATATTGGTAGACAGGATTTATTTTATTATTTTAAGCTTTGTGTGGGTATCAAGCTTACCTCGATCAATTACACTATGAGAATACCTTACAAGCTAAACCATAGTGGAATCACGTACAGTAAGCCTTATACCATTCAGAGTAAATGGAAGGTGTATAAATGGTTTTCCTTATTTTGTCCTGAGAGGCTTCATTTAAATGGTTTTCCATTCTGTCTCCAATCAAATGCTGGATGCTGGTGTAGTTTCTCTCACTTTTCTCATACATTATCCCTTTGATTAGGAATTTAATGACTTTGTGTATTCATATGGTCTGATTTTGAAAGCAAACAACTTTTTTAAAAGTTATAAGAGTTGTTAAAACAATTTTCATATATTATATGAAAAGTCATGGAATTTTCAGCTACACTTTTGATAAATAATATTATCAACACCTATAAGATATTAATATTATTGCAATATATCTGAAATGTTAACTGCAAAAAGGTTTGTTTATTTAAAAAAGTTTCTTTCTACAAAAATCCTACCGTCAACTGGGGGACTTTCTGTCCAAAATTTGTGTGCTTTTTAAGTGAATTTTGAAGAACCAAAAATTGTCACACATGTGGGAGAGTTCATAGATTCTGTTTATTATTTTTAATTTTGTAAATCATCCTGTCCGATAAAAATCTTAAAGGGCGTGGACAAAGCCGTCTACCATTGAGGAGTTACTTTGACCCCCCCCCCCNAAGAACCAAAAATTGTCACACATGTGGGAGAGTTCATAGATTCTGTTTATTATTTTTAATTTTAATTTTGTAAATCATCCTGTCCGATAAAAATCTTAAAGGGCGTGGACAAAGCCGTCTACCATTGAGGAGTTACTTTGGCCCCCCCCCCCTTCCCCCATTCCCCTGTTTAGCTACATTTTTTAAGCACATAATTCATATTTGGGCAATGAAACCCTAACGAGATGTTAAATGAACAAGTTTATTTTTTCTTATGTCTTTTTAATATCTTTTTCTACAAAAATCCTGTTGCTACATAAATTTTAGGTACTTTGGCTGCACCAACAAACGTACAAGGACACTAAAAATTCCTTGTTAAGACGATAAAACAGCTGTTCATACAGATAAGTCAATAATAACTCCTGCGTGTCTTGCAAATACCTTAAAGGGTTCCACAAAGGTATTTAGGCAAACTTGGTGGTCTTTAAAGTAACTACTATCTGAGGACAAATCTTTTTTTTCAAAATGGGGCAAAATTACCCCACTGAGCAAAGTCACCCCAGTCAACAGTACTATATGTGTGTGTTCAATGTTCGTACATAAATGCTATTTTAATTTGCTTTTATAACTACTATATCATGATGTAAAGCAACTATGAAATAACAAACTATCACCTACCAGCTTTTCAACTTGCGCAAGCGAGTATTTAAGCGATTCCAGAGTAGCGGGTTGTGTGTAACTGTCTCCATATTTGTCAAACTGTGTGGCCAGTGCTTCTGAGGTTTGTGGGGATATGCTGAGGAGGTCAGCTGGTGTCCATAGGGGCAGCACCCTAACGCCTTGCTCCATTGCGGCCATCAACCAGTCAAGACGTGCCACATCGTAGCGGCCGACTTTTGCTATATTGCGCACACGGAGTGTGCACTCACTCGCCAGCACGCAGAATGTATCTGGACCTTGCAAACACAAATGTATGGAAAGGTTCAAAACTAAGATTTAAAATTGGGAGTAATATAAGAGGAGTATGAGATAGTTAAAAAACTAGCTTGGAACAAACTTTAACAACTACGAAGTTTCGCCAGTTAAAATATCGAAAGTTAATATACATAATTTTTCTAATTGTTGTTATTCTGTGCTATTGTGTACACTTTGTTTATGGTGAAAGCTTGCAATACTATCTTAAAAGGCTTTAATAACGCCCTATCATGTAAGCTGTACCATAGTGGGTAAAATCAAGGAAATCTTGCTGTCTTAAGTATACATTATAGGGATGTGAAAAGCTTCAAAACAAATATCAACTGTGACTTTGTTTGGAAAAATTCTCATCAATAATGGCAAATTATTGCCATTTTGAGCTGTTATGTACAATACAAGACAATATTCATATGGAAAAAAATCTGAAGTTAATAATTGTAAATTCTGATAGTTGTTTTATTATTACATACAAATTAACTTTGAGACATAATCATCAATTTCAAGACGTCTCATTTACATAAAGTACAAGCTATGATTGAATTGTACATGAAGGTTATAAATAAATCCATGTTAGAAAAAACACAAAGTATCGTACACAGTGAGGCCAACTTACCAGCAAAATCAACCCTCAGCCAAGTTAGGCGCTACTATACAACTTATTAATCATGCCTCTTTTTTTTCAAATACAGAATCATAAGTCAAGGCATTTTGGTGGGTAGACAATTCTACCAGACCTTATAACAATATTAGGCAGACTAGTTCCAAGAGGCATAGTATTCGTTTCTGAATTAGGATACTGAGAAGTTGAGGCTATTATGTCCTCTGACTTGTTATTAGGAGAGGATGATGGTGTTACCTTTAATCCTTCAAGCTCACCCATATCATCACCAAAGCTCCTCACCCTATCATGATCTCCACAGGTCATTACAAGAGTTCCTGGGCCTAATATGAAGTGAATTTCGTCTATAAAGTTTTCCTTTTATACACACCAGATATGATCTGTTTTTTCAATACCTTAACCACACTGCCCTCTTCCCAAAATCACAATTTGTTGTTCCAAATAAAGACATTCTGCTCAGGGTTAAAAAAATTGCTCACAGAATCGAGCAGTCTTGTCATAATGTAACAATTGTCCTACTTTCAGTCACAGCATCATCAATAGTTATTTCTGGCTTCAAGAGGCAATTCTGTACAGGCAGTATAGAATTTAGGGTGCGACTTTGAAGAAGCTGAGCAGGTGAGTATGGAAGCCCTGCCACTGGGCTATTTCTATAATCCAGAAGGAAAAGTGGAAATTCTCCACAGTCATATTGCACCTTTTTTTAACATCAATTTAACAATTCCAACCGCTTTCTCAGCCAAACCATTGCTGCGGGGATAGTGAGGACTGGAGGTTACTAATTCAATATTCCATGATTGAACAAATACTTTGAATTCATATGAGTCAAAAGGTTGGTTGTCAGACATGAATTGTTTGGGAATCCCAAAATGTGCAAAGATTGGTTTGAGCTTACTTAAAGCAGGGGAAGCAGACTTACTCAGGACCTTCTCAGCCTCAATCCACCGTGAATGGTAGTCCACAATAACAAGATAGCTATCGTCATTATAATTCACAAAATCCGCAGCAACTTTAACAAAGGCTAAATCCGGGATGTCATGAGTTTGCAGCGGGTCTTTTATTTTAGACTGTTGAAATTGATTGCATGTTGAGCACGCAAGTATAAAAATTTTCAAATCAGAGTTGATTCCTGGCCAATAGAAGCTGCGAGACGCTTGAGCCTTGATTTTTTCAAAACGAGGTGAGTTGCATGAAAGATTTCAAGGGTGAAGCGCCTTAGTTTAAATGGAACTAATAGACGCTCATCATAGTAAAGAGGCCCACCATGGGCTGTGATGTCTTTTCTGAGGGAAAATTAATGATTCAGCTATGAGCAATCTGATGACAATGACTTAGGCCAACCTTTAGTGTAATAATTAAAGACTTTGATGTTATTTATGTTCCCAAAACACAGAGACAATACCAATGTTTTAATTAAAAATTAAAAATGGCAAATAATATCATGCCAATGTGAGTCATCAAAAATATCCATTCACCACTTCCTTCTTATGCGTCACTAGGCCTGGCTGCCAGAGAGGCTCCCCCACCACGTCACCACTTCTCCTCTGCTCGCACGCCTGAGCGCCCGAAGCAACAAACACCCCAGTTTTCAGACACACTTTTTAGTTATTAAACTGGATCCTGCTTACATTTCACTATATGGGGGTTGTAGATAAACTCTTTTAGAACAAATAGCAGTTTGAAAAATCACTCTATGACAATTATCGGATGCTTCAAAGCTATTTTTCGGGATATTGTGTTTTTACACACTCACGATTCCCACAAAAAGCTATGATTATTTTTGCATGAAATTTTTATTGTATGTAGGCACTAACAAGAGCTACAATTTAAGCCCCAAAACAAGTTCCTAAGACAATTACAACCCCTGTAATTAAATGACAAAAAATGACAATTTTTCGCAGTTTTGATTTTTTATTGAAAAAAGTTGTTAACCAATTTCAATCGACCAGGGGTCATCTTTTTTGTTTTTTTAACCACTATCATTGACTATTTTTTGTTTTTCGAAGAAAAAAATGTTCACACCTTAAAAGTGAAAATACCAGTTTTCGGCACTTTTTATGATTTTTTTAAACGTAAAAGCTACAAGTCAATTTAGTCCAAAGTATATACATTCAATTTCTATGATTTTTCTCCTAATTATCACGTTGAGAAAGTGGTTGGTTAATTTATTTTAAGAAAAAACACTATCTTACCTGGACTATAGGCTAGTGGCAGACTTGAGAGATAGTTGAGTGCATGTGCGAGGAACATGACATTCCTTAGATTGTTTTTAAAAACATAAGCCAATAGTGAGTACGTATAAACAAAAATTTATGTTAATTTAGATAGTCTCTTAGATGTTTTACCGAAAATAAAATTAAATAAAACTCTTCAAAAGATTGAATACATTATACATATTACATGAATTAATTTATGAGTGAAATTACTATCATCAAGGTCGTATTATTTTCAATATTTGCTATAGAAGTATGATATGCTTTCAAAGTTAGTATTCTTTTTAGTAATTCACATGGCAAGATTTAAATGGATTTATAAAATCAAAGGTTTCCTTGTTGATTTGTAAAACAGAAAAACTAAAATTTTGTAACACTCGACTTCTCAAACCTATAAACGTACCCACAAACCTTAAACTGGTATTTTCCTCTAACAGTGTTTTTGTTATTGAATGTCCGTTAACTTTTGTGTTTTGTTAATTTTATATTGTGTGTAAAAAGGTTAGTGAAACAACATGGAGTGCAAATCCAATTATATTAAAACAAATGTATGATTTTTACTACTCACTCAGGCTGTATGCAAAAAAAGTGCTTTTAATACAAAGATAAAGGGAATATAACATTTATTTGTTGGCAATAAGCTACAAATATTAGTGTTAGGAAAAAATAAAGCAATATTTAGTTTGATGTTAGATAAATACACTCAATGTCAACATTATATTTTTACTCAAAATTAAATAGAATAATATTCTAACTTTGATTCAGCTTCGAGAATATTACCCATATTCGACGATATCAAATTTGGCATTACTGAGAGTGAAATGTTTTGTCTGTATTTATATTTGATTTTTCTCCGAATATGTTAATAAATAGTTAAATACACAATATGAATGAAAAATGCAGACAGTTTTATGAGAGTTCTGCAATGATACTTTATCATGGGATTGCAGGTATTCCTGCGTGAAACACATCAAATCAGTAGAAACATTAAGAGGAGAATGTTTGAAATGTCTGAATGTACCAGACATCATACTTAGGTAATCACTCAGTTGAAAACAGCAGAGGAGGAGGATTTGTCATATGAATTGGTGAAAAACATGTGGGGAGGAGGTTTTGTTAAGTTTTGTTACCATGTGCTAAAGGTGACTCAAAGATTTCTTGTGATGTCCAACAATATTCTGACCAACAAAAGAATGAAACCTAAGGAAAATAATCTGGCCACAATGAGAGTGTTTTTATTAGAGAGTGTAAAAAAAGTGTATTTTACAATTAGCTTAGAGTGAAGAAATAAATTATTATTATTATTATTAGCACCGCGTCTTACTACCCGTTCGGGTTATACGCACTTACGCTAATGTGCAATGGTACGGTGATTGTGAGATGAAATGAAGGACCTACAGTTTAACGTGGGATCCGAACCACGGTGGAGGCCTGGCATTCCCCACATTCACAATATGTCTTGTCAGAGGTGAAGGAAGGGTTTGGTAATCAGATAAATCTTTGCCGGGACCAAGGATTGAACCTCGGACGCCAGCATAGAATAAATAATAAATACAGTACTTTAGCGGTGTGCCAAATCAAATTTTTCAATTTGAAGCAATGTGGTTATTTCTATTACTTTATGCACTAAGCTCACTTGGAAAATGTTTTATTGCACAACTGTTTGTAATATTTCATGTTACTCTGACAAATCACGTTACTATCCCAACATTCAATTCAATTTCTTCAGATTTTTCCATTATAAATATTAATTTGTAATGTACAAACCAGCTCAGAATGGTTATTATTAGACATAAATGGAGTGTTTTAGCTGTCAATATTTTTATTGGCAAAGCTTCGAAGTCAGAATTTGTTTGGAGGCGTAGGTGAAGCTGATGTTTGTTTTGAAGCCAAGTTGAAGTTTTAAAGCTTCGCACATCCCTATAGTACTTATTTTGGAACAAGTCCAGAATACAATGGCACATTTGATTATTAATGGAGCCATTTATATAATTTATGGGGAGAAAATTAAACATCATTGTGTGCTCACCATAGTAAGCTAGTAACCTAATGATGGTGTTTAATTTGCTCTGCCCCCAGAAGCGTGCAACCATTATCTTTTTATAATGAATACTAATTTGACTTATAATGATGTAGGTAATATCATCACTTTTTGATAAAAATAACACCACTTTCCCCCTAAAAAATAACCTTGACTTTTGCATGTCTCTATCAATTACTACTCATTCTGAAATTTGCTATTTTGCTTGGTTGTCAGTACTTTTGTTGAAAGCTAAGAATCGAGGGTATCGAATTAATGAATTTGACATCCCTACTCTAAATTCAACCTTCCTCATGCCTAACCCATTAACGTAATTAATACACAACCATTTAACCCAAATAAGTAATAAGACAAGGTGCTAAAAAAAATATTATTTTATAAAAGAGCGTAAGATTTTTTTTTTTTAACATTAAGACCTTTAGAGTATTATAAAAATATTGATTGTGGTTTTTGAATAGCTAAAATTGTTTTCTTTTCATAAATTTGATTGGTGAAAATAATTGAAATGCAATAATGATATTAACTCAAGAAAAGGATGAGGTAGAATTTAAATAAATTAATCAACATTCACTGGGGAAATGAGAAAACCACAGCATAGAAAACAAACTCAGCTGGGATTCAAACAAAATATTGACCTCCTGGGTTTGGGGTTGAGCCCGGTAGTTGAGCTCACTGGTACTGAACAAACCTCCCCAGTTTTTTTTTTTTTTACTATAGCGTCCTACTACCCGTTTGAGTTGTATGCTTATGTACTAATTACACTAATGATTTGAAGGATTAGGAAGGTTATATTAAAAGCATCCGAATTTGCATGGAAGGAGAATGGAAAACCATTTTGGCGAGACCCTTCTCAGTACACTCGACCAAGATTCGAACATTGAGCTCCCTGTCATCGGAAGTTTAGTCTACTGCAAAATAGTAGCGCACCAGACTATGCGGCCACCGAAGCAGGTTAAGCCTGCCAGTTGTTGATTATAAAGTTTAGTTTATGAACTATTGCTCAATTAAATAGCATTGTTACCTGGATTCTGAACCACAGTGCCTCCATTTTCTACAATCTTGGTCTCAATCTCCTGTTTGGTAAGGGTCTTCCAGCCGGTAAAAACACAAAACTCTTTGTTGGAGAGGAGAGCTGATGATTGACTGATTCCAGAAAGGTCGGCTCCGCGAAACTGACTGGCCAGAGTAGGAAGTTCTTTCATCTGTCGTTTCTTCTTAGGAGAGCCATCGGAGTCATCTTCAGGCTTCACATGCCTAGAGTACAATTTGCCTGAAGCTTCCTATTGGCGTATAGACAAAATTACTATATGTAGATATTCCTAAAACATGTCAAGCCTTATTGGTTTATTCTTATATTTTCAACCGTCACATATGTGTACTTATTAAGAACTTAAAAAAGTTGCTTTTACAGGCCTTTCCTCCTCCAAAGGATCAAAAATTAATTAACAGACTAAATGTCAAGCTTGTGTAATCTGGTTTGCTAGTGATGAGGTTGGCGTTCGAATTTAAACCTGGTATATTGAGGATGATTTTTCCTTAAGGATGTTCAAGGGAATTTTGAGCTTCTTTTACTTTTTTTGTTATTGGTAAGCCATTAATTGTACTCTTTTGGTTAGCAATCTTTTGTTCTACTACTGTACAAGCAATGTTAGAATTCAATGATGATTAAATGTGGGTTTCTCATTCATAGTGATAAATTAACGGCTGGGGACCGGATGTTGTGCCTGTCCTAGACTCGAGTTGGATTATAAGGCACTTAATGCTACAACAGGACTAACAAGTTGGTAGTGGGAAATATATAGCTTGAATATAAAAATAACTCAGGCCACAGGCTGGAAACCGTAATCCTTGCAAAAAATAAAAGTTAAAGACCTTCTTTAAAATCTTCTTTGCTTTATAAGAAGTACTATTATATTTATTAGAGACAATCTCCAACATTGTTTATCTTATAACAAAAGTTTGTCAGCTAATAATGCTAATGGTTTCGTTAAAAAAAATAAGTTGATAATATATTAAATTTCACTTGCATACACTTAATGGTTTCTTACCCTCCCTCTAATCAAAAATGGGTACATTTAATCTAAATACTATCTTTCTCGTTCATATCCCCTTAGTGTTAGCCTGGATGGCAATTAAAACTGTGGAAAAAAATTATTATTTGTTAGAGACTATCATTTAAAAGAATGTATCTGGCAACATCCCCCAAAATATTCTCTTGCACAAAGAGTAGAACTCCAACTAAACGGACTCTGACAAAACCGGTCTTAACTGGAAAGCAATGTCAAGAAAAACGTTAGCTTCCAAAGGGAAAAAACTGCTCTAGGACATAAAGTAAGCAAAGATTGTGTCACAATGCTCGTTTGTACAAACTCTACCGGTAATCAGCGACTACCTTTGATATTGATTGGTAAATCTAAAAAACCAAGATGCTTTAGAAATGTACAGAATTTGCCAGTGACATACATGCACCAAAAAAGTGCATGGATGACGGCTAAAAAAATTTTGGAATGGTGGGACCAAACTTTCATACCTGAAGTAAAAAAATTTAAAGCAGAAACATGAAAATCGGGAAAGGTGTTACTCTTAATTGACAATGCACCAACTCATCCATCAATAATTGAGCTTCTCAAGTGAGAAAACAGGGACTTTAAGTGCACGTTCTTGTCACCAAACGTCATAAGTCTGCTGCAGCCCATGGACCAGGGTGTAATTGAGTGCACCAAACGACACTACCGATGGGAACTGCTCCGTAAGTTACTCTTGGCCAAGGAAGGTGAAGAAAGTGTTCTGGATTCGTACAAGAAAATAAATATGAAAGACTGCTGTTATATGATTGCAGAAGCTTGGAATCATGTTAAAAACTTGACACTAAAACGAGCTTGAAACAGAATAAATGGCACATCAACAAAAGAACAACTTGAATTGGAGAAACAAAAAATAAGGCTAATGAACTGGACCAAGAAGTGAGCGTGGATGAAATTGTGAACATTGTGAAGGGAATTTCTGGATGTTCTGAATGTGATATTTATGATGTGGAGAAGTGGCTTCTGTGTGACTTGAATGATCAAGGATTCCAGATAATGACAGATGACAAGATCTTAGAAAGCGTTGTGGATGAACAGCAAGGAGATGAAGAAACTGGAGAAGGGATGGAAGATGAAACTGTTCCTACGCACAGAGAAGCTTTTACGTGTTTTGAAAACGCCTTAAAGGGGATGGAATGGCAACCTGAATGCGGAGGTGTATAACTGCTTGCAGTCAAGCACCTGCGGAATCTAGCGGCACGAAAACGAGTGACTTCTTCAAAGCAACGTACACTATTTGAGATGTTCCAAGTAAATTAGAGTATAGGTATACACGTACTACATTGTATAGAAATACTAAAATAAATTCGTATACAATTAATACCGTATTTTAATATTTTGTTTTTACTATATTTACATACTTTAATGTATTTTAATAGAACATTACCTATGTTTGCTTAGTTAGTTTTATCAATTTTTTATTTTGTTAGATGTCATTTTTTTCTTAATTATTCCTGAGCTACATCCAATTATCCAAATTTCTGCATATCCGGATCGGCCCGATCCCCAATTAGTCCATATAATTGGAGTTCTACTGTACCTCAAAGTATTTTTTAGAGCTTTCCACAACTAACTATATAAGACAATGAGCCAATCGTACCTTTCTTAAATTTTCAAATTCAATGGTTGTCAGACACTCGTTCCAGTTCTTGTCATAGCGTATTTTCTCTACACGTGGGAAGCGTAGGGTGTAGTTCATTTTAAATGAACGTGCTTCAACAATTTCTGTTGCCTTGATCTAATGAAAGTTAAGAGTTTAATTAAAAGAAAAAGTGAGTTAATTTACCATAAAATAAAATGTATTACTGTAAAAATAATCATAGTTCAAAACATGAGAAATATGTCTTAAAAAAAGTTTAAATTAAGGATAATAAATTAAAAGATAAAACTAATGAGTAATGAGTTAAAACTATATTATTTGGAACCCATTCTTTTCCCTTTCCAAAGTTGGATTTTCCTCATACAGTCTTAGTTTTGAAACATTATTTCAAATATTAAGACCATAATGAAAAAAAAATTAATGTAACCACTAAATTACCACTTAAAAATCTTATTATATAAGTATAGAAACACATATAATTATAATGTTATGAATTTATTTTCTACTTTGGTCTTCTTCCTCTTTGACAAACATTGTCTTTTCCTATTTTTAAACCACTTTAGAGCCTGTGTAAAGAAACAACATTAACAAGTATTTTCAATTTATATAAATAGCTTTCAATATAATCGTGAATACAATGGCTATACAGGATGCTGATAATGAAATGGAAGATGAATAGGGTACCATACTGAAATAAAGGAATTATATTACCAATTTTTAAGAATGAAGTTTGTGAGGAAGCTCTGTAATAAATGTAGGTGAGAAACACTAATATGCCACTAGAGAAAAATTTATGAGAAGATACTGGAAAAGGGAATAATAAAAAAAAATGGAAGGAAAGTGGAAAAATGAACAGCACGGATTTAGGGATCAGAGGTCTACAATAGACTTGATATTCACTATACAACAGCTGATGGAATTAAGGTACACATTTAGAAAGGAATTGGTAATGTTATTTATGGATGTGGAAAAGGTGTATGATAATGTGGATATAATTAAAGTCTGGTCATAGATGGAGGGACTAGAGTGGAAAGAGGAATTGTAATGAAAGTAAAGAGTATGTATGAGGATAACAGGTGTTGTGTTAAGATGAATAAGCAATGGACAAAGTAGCTCCAAATAAAACATTGAGTGAAGAAGGAGAGTGCTCTCACCACTACTATTTGTAATGGTAATGGCAATGGGGATGAATAAAGTGGTAAGTAAACTTGAGGAGGAGAAGGAAGATGAAGAACAGCTACAGGAATGGAATAAGGAAGTGAAGGAGTGTGGAATGAAATTTGGCACGACAAATTGTGGAATTATAGTAATGAAAAGGAATAGTATAAGGCAGAGTAAAACTAAGTTAGATTAAGTAGAGCTGAGAAAGGTAGAGTGTAAGATAGATTGGAAGCGTGAGTGAGGTGAAAGGTTGGAGAAGAGAGAGGTTAGCGGGAGGAGTTGATCTATAAGGTGTACTTTGTACCTATAGTTATATATGCAGCAGAAACATGGACATGAATGTAGAAGAGAAAGGAAAGTAGAGGCCATGGGAATGAAGTTTGAGAGGAGCATGTTAGCTGTCAGAAGGAAAAACAAGCTTAGGTTAGGAAAGAAGTAAAGGGTGGGAGTAAATGAGATAGTAGAGGAAGCAAGGCTTAGATAGTCCGAGCAAGTAATGAGGATGAAGAAGTAGAGGATGCCAAAGAAAATGATGGAGATGAAGTATGTTAGGAAAAAGACCGCAAGGGAGGCCAATCATTTCACTAAATGATCCAGCCACAGGCTGGAAAGGGTTGTTGTTGTTGTTGTTGTGGATGATGATGATAAGTGATGATATGTTAACAATAATTCAAATCACACCATCATCAATGGAATTAAATGCTGCAAGTTTGGTACCTTATTATATATGTGTGTAAATTATATATATTAAAATTGTCTATACACAAGTTCTTTAAACATAATAGATTAATAGAAAATACACATTCAGTTAAGTGTTAAATTACTGGTCTGGGGTCTGGTTGTTAAGTTTATACTATAATTATAATTGGTTCTGAATCACCAACAAGCAGTATTTGAAAAATTGATTTTAAAAAAAAATTAAGATTAGTCTCAAATCCTTGAATATTTAATATCCTTAAGGATCCAAGGGCCCACGCCTAATTTAAGGTTAAAACATGCATTTATGTTTTTTTTTAATCTACTTTTTTATTAATTTCTGCTGTTATTTTCATCACAAATTATAGTTCGGGTAAAAAAAAACTGAAATAATTGTATTACATTTTAGAATTTATTGTCTTAAGATGAAATACATTAATTATTTTGGAATATAACATTTTGTAAATTATATTTAGTACCCAAATTTATAGAGTTACGCAAAGTATTAAATTTGTAGCCAACATTAAACTTTTTTTTAATAATCTAAATTAGATTTGGCTTCAGGAATATCTCATATCATTTGATTCAGCTTCGAATTGAAAAAATTGACTTTGCACAGTCCTACAAAATAGATTCAAACTTCGATTCAGCTTTGAAAATATTAATTTTCCTATTTTAAATTCAAGTTCACTTCTTATTGAAAGAGTGGACTTCGCACATCCCTATCATTAATTAACAAATATATAATACAGCACATAAATAGCTTTATCCAACAAGCCTGAATTCTCTGAGCCTATAACGCTGTAGAGTTCAAACCTGAGTGTCCACTAAGGGTCCGAGCTCGAGTTCAAAATTAGAAGTAATCGCAGGCTCCTGCAAGCAAGAGCACCTCAATGAATATGATTCAACACACTATTGAAATTTAATGTTTTAGGCCAGTCTAGAGAGAGTTAATTATAATAAAGAAGTATAAATATTCAAAGATAGAAGAGGAACCCGGGTTAGCCACATAACTATTTTCTTTGTTTCAAACAGAAAAAAACCTTTTTATTTAATTTTTTCAGACTCATTTTAATAGATATAAAAAAAATATATAATCAACAATTTAGAATTCCAGCTTCGAGGTGCAGATGTCTTTGAAAAGAGGCAACTCATTTTTAAATTTAGCCCTCCACATGCGGTAGATATCACGCAACGCTTTTTATGACAGACAGATATACCAACTCTTCATTTTATTAATACAGAATATAATAAGCATCATTAACAGTCTGGTATCAAATATTAAAAGTATATTAAATAAAGGGATGTTTACACTTATTATTTAATATTTACATCCCAAAAATGCATAATTGTTATTGAAAAGAGATTGTAAAGTAGTGGTGACTAATTTACTAAAAGGAAAATATAATTTCTTTGTGCAGTGGCAACAATGTAAATTGGGAAATGTGTTTTGCTTTTTACCATGAGGCATATTGTTTTTATCCCCTTTATTTGTTCCTATCTCTCTTTTACCATAACCACCTTCCTTTATCAAATAAATGTTATATAAAGTTATTAAGCAATTGGTGACCTGGCGGTCTAGGGGTAAGGTGTCAGACTTCTGTGCTGTGTGGGCGGCCGGGGTTCAATCCTCGGTCCCAGCAAAGATTTATCTGATTACCAAACCCTTCCTTCACCTCTGACAAGACATCTTGTGAATGTGGGGAATGCCAGGCCTCCACCGTGGTTCGGATTCCACGTTAAACTGTAAGTCCTCCATTTCATCTCACAATCACCCTACCATTACACATTAGCGTAAGTGCGTATAGCCCGAACGGGTAGTAAGACGCGGTGCTAATAATAATAATAATAATATTAAGCAATCTAAACAACTGAATAGTAATTCTACCTGACTGTGTCAAGACAACCTTTCCTATGGTTATGTAACTTTTGCGTTTACCTCAACAATATGAGAGTTGTGAGGGGCTATCCAAACATCTGGTTTCTCCTTGGTCCAAACCAGACCTGGAGGATTGTACCCTATTCTCACTCGCTGCCAGTGAGGGGACAACTTCTGTAGAAGTTCTGCCAACTCATCCATGGTATAACCGGAGCCAACTCGCCCCAAAGAGTGAAACTCACTTGGTTCTGTTCCTGATGAAAAATAAATAAATCAAACTTATAATATTACAATTTCAATGTAAGCAGGAAACATATTTATCCTTTATGTTATTCCTGTTACATGCTCCTATCTAAGAATACTATCGTTCTTTATAATTTTCCTTTTTCTACCTTTTGTGTTCTTTGGTTTCCTCTTTTAGGAAGTTGGTTTACAAGTTTCACACTCCCTCCTGACGAGATTTGATAGAATAAAACATAGGTCATGGAATGGGCAATAATGATTGATTTTCTTCAAGAGAGAGCCATTAACTATTAATTATATTTATCCCCACGTCTTACTATCCGTTCAGGATATATACTTAGGTACTAATTACACTAATGGCTTAGAAACTAGAAAGATTAAATTTAGAGGAAGTGAAACCGCATTTGTGTGGAGGTAAGAGTGGAAAACCATTTAGAAACCCCCAGCCCCAGTTGTTCCTACTGAGATTCGAACCTAAATCTCTTCTTTCTCGGCAGCGTAAGCAGGTCAGCCGTTAACTCTTTATCCAATGCCAGCAATGTAAAGTGTGAACTGTATATATATAATTTGTTTTTACTGTACAAGCCATAATGTGTTTGTTTCTTTTATTTGTTTCTTACTATCCACCCTTCCTGTACCTTCTGCCAAATAAGAAACACATAAAATTATATGAATGAACATTCTAGCTAAACATTTTTTTTTAAATACACAAATCTAATACAATCAAATTAAAACAGAAACACCAATAATCTGTCTCAGGAAATGGCTCAGCATAATAATTTATAAACTACCAATGGAATAAAATTAGACTTGCTTCAAATCTTGGAAAAGTAAACTAATGAATGGCTTGGGATGGAGCTTAATTGCAAGAATAATGATAGGTTTATTTTGTTGCACAAATGTTTAAAGTAAGTGGTAGTATGCACAAAAAATCATTGTGCTCTACCTTGGTGGGTCCATAAAATTAGATTGGATTTTTCGCACATGATAACAAACATAGAAATAATTAGCTACGTGGCAGCACCTTCACACACCAGGATAAATAAAACAGGGTGGAGGAAAGAGATACATGTATCAGCCTGAATAGGTGTGAGTTACAATCCATGCATGAGGGTGTACAAAGTACAAATGATCAATTTGAAGCAAACCCAAATCGAAAATATAAGAGTAATACAGAATAAAAACTGGCCTTGTCCACTTTTCCCCGAAATGAGATAAACACAAAAAACTGTTTAAAACTATTGTAACCAATATAATGTGAAAATGAGGTATGTTGCAAAGGATATTTGAACCAATTAAAACTCAATAAATTATTGTTAATTTATTATGAGATTATTTGAATTTAAGTTTGGACAAGGCAATTGTTGAAGCAGTCTCCCTGAACATGAAGAGTTTTGAACCCAATAATGTTGGACAAGATTAGTTTAGTTAAGAAGATAGTGCAAGAAAGCACTGGATAGAGTTTGTTAAGCTAGGTTTGGATAGGTTAGCTAAAAAATAAAATAATTTTTAGTATTAAAGTACTAAAAAATACTACGAGATTAAATTAAAAATATTGTTTAAAAAATTAACAAAAGTGGCAATTCTTGTGATGAAAGTTTAGTTAAAAGATTAATGTGTAATTTTTTTAAATATAAGAAGTAAAAATGGAGGGGGTGTGGAAAACCTAAGGGAAAAACTTTCAATACATATGGCCAGGATTCGAAGTCAAAAAGGTATAAAATGGACCTGTAGACCTGTTATAACACAGTTTGGTGTAAGACTCCCTACACTTTTCTTCCCACTGTTAATAAAACATATCTACTAGCTTCAGAATAAGAAATAAATAACTTTGTAACATAAATACTTCCTTAATGTCAATAATTGAAACACATAACAATGATTTGGATTGTAGACATGGCTAGTTTTGATTTATTATATCAATGTCAGTCATACTTTAACACTGAGGACAAGACAACTTTTGAAGCAGTCTTAAGGATTAGAATACTTGGCTAGTTCTGAAGCAGCCCTGGTTATGAACAAAGAAAGTTTTGTTTAAGTTCAACCCAATAATGTCAAAGAGTGTAAAAAGCATCCAACACCTTAGCTCAGTCAGTAGCATGTCTGCCTACAGAGATAAGGGTCCTGGCTTTGATTCCCGGCATGGCCGAAAAAATTATCTTTGATGGAAATATGAGTTTACCCTTTCACATTGATAAATTAATGGGCGGGGACTGGATGTTGTGCCTGACCTAATCTTAAGTTAGATAATAGGGTATATGAAGCTACTACAGGCCTAGCTAGCCAGTAGTCAAAAATATATGGCTTGAATAAAAAACTGACCCAGACCACAGGCTTGAAACTGTAATGGTTGTAAAGTAACTTTATAAAAAGAAGAATACAATAATGTACATAACTTTGTTTTATAAGGCGAATTTTGATTTTGTATGACTCATATGAAATATTCTCAAAGCCAAATCAAAGCTCAAATAATTTTTGTTAGTTGTTTTATGATTTAAAAAAATATTATTTTGTGGTTATTTATACATAATGTTCGGAAACTCATAGCCCAAACTGCATTTATAGATTGTTTGAACCAAAAGTATTACAAAATCCCTATACACTTACATCCAGAAAACTATGCTATTAACATTAAATTGTGTTCAAAGTTTCAGCCTACAGCACCGGGAGAGCAAAGCTGTTCAAGCATGCATGTACAACAGGTTGTATAGGAGTTAGGCACATAACACTGCACAACTCGACATCTTGAACCAGCAGAACATGTACAATTAATAATAAACAACACACCAAATCATCTAGAAATGTGAATATGTTGAGGGTTATCATTAACGATCCTATGTCACAGAAAGTGCTTGTAATTATTAAATATGAAGTGCTGTACACTTAACTCCTGTTTGTATACACATGCTTGAACAGCTTTGCTATCCCAGAGTTGTACGCTGACACTTTGAACACAATTTAATGTTATTAGCATAGTTTTCCAGATGTAAGTTTATAGGGATTTTGCACTACTTTTGGTTCAAACCGTTTGGGGTATGAGTTTCCAAACACCCTTTATGTAACTTTATGGACTAAGGTTACTTGGATCTATTTTATTGCACAATTATTTGTAATATTTCTTATTAATATGATAAATTAAGCTATTATCTCAAATCACAATTTAATGACTTATTATTGTATTCAAAATGTACAATAATTTGTGATGTATACAACAGTTAAGATTTAGATTAACCATAAGTACAGTATTTTAGCTCCTAATATTTTTATTGGCGAAGCTTCGTAGTTTGTCGAAGCCATAATTTCTTTAAAGCAAGGTCAAAGCTAACATTTGTTACAAAGCCAAGTCAAAGTTTTGAAGCTTTGCACACCCCTAATTATTCCATGGTATAATCCTGAGTTTGGAGAAGAAAAATTTGAAACTTAAATGAGACAGCACCAACAAATGTTTGTAGGTATCATAAAATGAACACACTACATATATTTAAAATATATTAAAGTTTGTTGGTAACATATGAAGAACATAAAATTAGATACCTTCTACAGTTGGTGGCACTGCTACTCCTACCAAGAAGTGACTAATAATGCCTCTCCTCCTGCCATCACCATAGTAACCACCCATGATGATCAAATCAAGGTGATCCATCATTCCCTCGGTGTACTAGAAGCGACACAAGGAAACAACACATATTTATACTTTCAATCAAAGTGTTGATTAAACTAAATTAAATTAAATTGTTATGTTTATGAATATATCAACATTAGTTTATATTAGAGACGGTACTCCCAAGCCCTGGACTCCTCAAATCCTATGGTATTCATGAGAGTCGATATAGATCATGATCATTCATCATCATTATGAACTGTTCCCAGCTTGTGGCTGGGTCTGTTTAGTAGAATCCCTCCATCTCCCTTTGTCCTTCTACCACTCTTCCTCCATGCACTATCTTCCACTCTACACCTCTCACTTGCACAGTTGCTGATATCTGTTCCTCCCATCTCTTCCTTAGTCTGCCTTGCAGTCTCTTCCTTACATACTTCATATCCATCTTCTTGGAATCCTCTCCCCTTCCATCCTCATTACGTGTCCATACCATCTCATCCTTGCTTCCTCTACTATCTCATGAACCCCCTGTACCCCAACTCTAGACCCTACATCTTCATTCTTAATCCTATTTCTTCTGGTGACAGCTAGCATGCTCCTCAAAACTTTATTCCCATGGCCTTCACTTTCCTTGTTTCTCTTTGATCCAAAGTCCATGTTTCCGCTGCATACGTAATTATGGGTATGAAGTATTGTAACGTGTTATATGTCCCGTCAACACTACACTCAAAATACCATATATGATTGGCACGATAAATACAAGAACTAATAAATTCTAATAATGTTTGGCAGATATTAACTCATGTTGAAAGCATGTTACTGGAAGCGCCCAAACTTCAGGAAGGTGCCTCAGCTGACTGTTCCTGGAGGTTCAACAAAAGGACATCTTACTCGCTGGCCCCACTTTGATGAAATTAGAGAGTTGCTTCTCTGTGTTGTGCTCAGCGTCATCTACTAGCGCTAGTTGTCTTTCTGCTCAATTATGCAAACTCACCACCCCCCCTTTTCCTGGTGGATACCCTTCCCAAATACGTCAGTCCTTCTTGTATAAAACAGCCATCCCACACTTCACATTTGGATTCAATTGTAATGATTTGTCGGAGGAACAGCCTGGACGTAAAGCAAGGATCAGCGAACTTAGCAACTGGTGATCACGATGTGTGAGGCGTTGGTCTCTCCTCCTCACCACAGATGTAGCTATGTCTGTATGTCTGCCATTATGAGTATTTGAATTAGTAATCTTTGTTAGAGTTCTTACTCTTTGTTTCTATGTCCTTATGACATAGTTTCTGACTTGTTTTTCTATGCCCATAAGGCATAGTTTTGATTGCTAGAGTTCTTACTCTTTGTTTATATGTCCATATGATATAATTTTGTATGTCAGAGTCTCCGACTTGTTTTTCTAAACCAAGAATGTTAGAGATCTTGCTCTATTTTTCTATGTCCATAAGACATAGTCATAAATACTTGGGCAATAGTCAGAAACCCTAAAATGTATAACCATGCTTAGGATCATATTATGGTGTAAATCAGGTTATCTATCAATTTGTTCCATGACCTAGTTGGGTCTTTGACTGATGCCAGTCTCTAAAATTTCTTATGGTGTACCTTTCAACGGTGCTCAGCCTGTGGGTGTACTTCTAGTCTAGAGTAGTGGCTCGCGGGGTATAGTTCATTTGGTTCGGCACCCTTCAGGCACCGTTTGTATTGGTTAATGTTTAACTGTTTGTACTAAATATAGTGTGTCCAGACATGGGTAGAATGTTAAATATACTATTGAATGACTAGGCAGTACTATTGAGGAATAGACCGGCAATAGTATCTCAATAGCCTAGATTTCCGGAAGCTCACTATTAACTCTTTGTAAACCTATAGTTCCTCTTCCAGAAGCATATTCTTTGTATCTCATAATTCACTATGGGGTTAACTCGTGTTAGCTAGCTCGTTTAACTACCAACGTTGTAACTCTTTAAACTATGACTTTCTAGAATTTGGTATCATTAACTATTATTCATGTAAATGCCTTTAAAGGTCCAAGTCTATAAGCCACTAGGCTGGATAGTTAGTTATATATTGTTGCTTAACCTCAAATTAATATTTGCTCCTATTTAAATTGCCATTGTGTTGAGGCAGACACACCTTTGTAGCAGAATGTGAGTTAGTTCTACTTTAATTAGTCACTCCCACTCGTAATATAAGACTCTATCATACTTGTGTTGATTACAAGTATAACCTAAGTGTTTCACTCAAATGTCCTTTATTGGGATAACTATGTCAAAAGTAGCTGATGTAAATTCATTTAATAAACAAAGGACTGTCTGTTGCAAGATCTAGTTAGACCACATGTAATTCTATCAACGCGTTTAAATTTAAATAAACTGATTTGTTAAACTTGTATATCTCTCTTATGCTTGTTCGTTCCCATCCTTGTTTAAATATATTTGTAAATGTATTTGTCCCGTCTTCTATTAGACAGGAGAAGCAGCGATACAGTATGCTCTATACAACACTTCATTACACTTTAGGGGCTCTTCTCTTTTCCATAGTAGGTCTCTTACACACCTGTAGAAAACCTCACCCTGCTGCCCTCGTCACACTATATCTTCTCTGCAGGCCCCTTTTGTTTTAATCATACTACCCAGATACTTCCCACTCTTTGCTTCTTTCAAATCTACTCCATCCAATTATATCACCTTTCTTGGCCTTGTTCTCTGCTTTGTCATTTGATATTAATAAAAGTCTATAAAAAAGTATCTCAAACATGATTATGAAGACCTTGACCAGATATAGCAATTTTAACCAATCGGTAAAAGGAATGATATAGACATGTGTAGTTGGTGGAGTAACAAGATCACATAAAAGGACATCAAACCTAAACAACTATTTTTAAATTCAATTTTTAATATTTTCACTAGAGATGTCACAATACATGTTTTTCTCAATTTCGATTCTTAGGTTCAACCTCGATTTTTCGATTCTCGATTCCGATTCTTGAACATTTTTGTTCATTATTTTTCCAAGCATCCAACCTCATATAAAAAAATATGTAGGTAATTGACTTCATAACATAACAAAAACTAAGAAAGTTCATAGAAGTATTTTTCTTTAAATTTTAACAGAGAAAACTATCAATTTTTCCAAGTATTAAATCATATAATCAAAATAATATAATAATTATGAATTACATTATAATAAACATGTATTATCACCTACAAATGAAACCTCATTATATCAAATATTTGTAAATAAAAAATAAATAAACAAAGTTATAATAAACAGTTGTTGAGAACAAAGGGCTATTAAATTCACCAAATGGAATTGTTAAATGAAAGTGCACTGTTTTGAATTAATAACATTGGAAAGAAAACTTAAGTACTGTGCTGGTAGCAACTTAAAATACTTAAGTAGGCTTACTTGAAAATAAAAACTCTTTCTGTAACTATAATTTGTCAAATAAAAGAGATTAGCTTTTTCGAAATGGTCAAAAACAGTTGTTTTTTTTAGATATTTAATGATAATTGTTATTGTATAGAAAATCTAACGTGCCTGATACTCTACTCCCCCTCAGTGCGAAACTTAGAGTGGACTCAACCATTACATACATGGTCATTTTAAACTTTAATCTCACAATCTTATAGATATTTATTAAACACACTAAAAGTCTTCAAAACTGAAAAGCAAAACAAAAAATTCAAATAAACTAACAATTAATACAATAAATTGCGGCTTTTATAAGGAAAGAAAAACACATTTCACACATTACAATAATTTTAAGTTGTCCGCCATAGCTGATCTTATGCACGCTAGCTCGCCCAAAATTAGTGAAGTATTTTGGCAACGATATATTAGACTAAGATCTAAATCTATCAAATTAAAAAAAATACAACTTTTTTTGGTCTACTTTTATTAACTATGTCAATTTTTGTTCTATTTTTATTTAACTTGTCTTATTCAAAGAGCTAAATAAAACATTAAACATTAAAAGTGACAAAGAATATAATTTGATCGAAATATTCTAACTTTCAATATAACACATTGTGATATATCAATTAGTAATAGATATATCGATAGATTATGGAAAATTGCCATCCCTGGTATATGTAATATAAATCAATTGTTTGTTTAGAATCGATTCATGTATTCTGACAGTCTCACTTAACTTTTACTTTAATAAAAGTGTGTCAAGGTTGTTAAGTTTTTACCTATTGTTACTGTCATGTCAGGTCCTATTATATTTGAGATCATTTATTTTTCATGTAGAACACCTAATAATGTTAGGGTTGTATTGTATTCGGGGTTGTACTATATTCAGGCCAATAGAGTATGTTTACAATTTGCCGGCATCTAAGTGAAACGGCAACTAAACTAATATTATAGATTGTCGATTATTACCTATTCTGAATGCTGCCGTTTTGTTTAGTTGCCAGTTTTATTGAGAGCTAAAAATTGAAGTAGTGAGAATCGTAATCTTAAGATCGATTATTGATTCTTTTGATACTAGTAAGAATTTAGGGTATAGAGTTTGACAGCCCTAATTTTCACCTTTACTTCAATTTTAGATTTTTAAAGATTCAAGAATTGAAATAAAATTTAAGCATCAGATTTGATTCGTCTCTAGTTTATATAAAATAAATTTTATGAAAAACCTGTTTTCAATCTTATAGATACACTTCGTTTACCCTGAAAGGTAGCGTGCTTGCAATGCTTGTTTCCGCTATGGTACAGCTTACATAATAGGGTCAACAAGGAATCTGTTAAGGTAATACTGTGAACTTTCACTGTAAACAGAGTCATTTATCTTATTTTTCTGTGATTGATAAATTATTTTTAAAATACTAACTTTCAAGTATTTTTTTTATAGTTTTCACAAATATAGACTAATTCATAAAAACCATTACATCACATGTTCAATGTATTAATTGTGGCCATGTATAGTCATGTATGCACACACAAAATTACATTCTAGGGGTGGATCCAGGATTTTTTGTGAGGATGGGGGAAGGGGCACGGGGTGCTCTCATGGGATTGGGTCGTGGGAGGTTTCCTTCGATAAATTTGGACAGAAAAATACTTCAAAATTTAAGAATAATTTTTATAGTAATTTTTCAGTGCAACGCTAAACTTGAGAATAATCCTCACATGAAGGGTATAACTCGAAATTTACGATTTGTATTAAAATTGATTAAAAACAAATAGTTAGTACATCAACAAATAGTGATTATTAAGAGGGAAATAAGTTTAAACATTATAACAATTACTATACAGTTTTTTAGCTATTCAATCAATCATTATAATGATGCATTTAAAATATTATAATAAAACCATAGTGGCGAACTAGTAAATAAAAATGTGAACTGACCGGCAAACAACATTGGCAGCAAGATACCTCACGTTTGGTGACAATGGCGCGAACTGAATGGGGTTTTACCCGATAGTTTTTTGTTTTGAGACAGTTAAATAAAGAAGATTGTAGGAAACTTAGAATTAAAAAAGAAAAGAAAATGTACACACGCTCAAAATTCAACACTTTAAAAATTAAACCCAATAGTGCAGTGTTGGTCAAATGAAGTGTGGTTGACTCATACCAAAGAATGTAGTGCGGTTTCATAATGTTTTCATACAAAAACACCTAATCACAATGTTTGCTTACAAAGTAGGTAATAAACTGTGCATATAGCTCAAAAAACAGCAACTTCATACTTAGTCCATTCCTACTAACTGTACAATACCCATTTTCAAATTAATTAACTACCTTTAAGTTATATTTGGGAGAAGGTACAGGAAAACAATTTTTGTTTAAATTCTGGTTAGGGGGCATTCAAGTATTATGTAAGCACATTTTTTGCCATTTTTTACCCCTCCCCCCTCTTGTAAGCAAAAATAAGCAAATGCCCGACCCCCACCCCTACTTTGCTTACGTAAGATTTGTCAACTTTTTTTTTATTGGAATAATCATTCTTTTTTTTTCCATCCAATTTCGCCTAGTAAGACGCAATGAAAAAAAATATGTATAAATGGCTGATAATTAACATAGAGGTGTAAATTAAAAGTGAAATAATTGACAATTAACAATGGTATACAATGAATTTAAATATATTGAACAGGTCAAATTTAAAAATATTATAGCAATATAAAAGTTTAAAATTTTTATTTACTTTAAATTAAAGTTATAAAAATAGTAGTCTATTATTAGTGAATACATGATTATGATATTTGTAAAAAAACACCCTAATCTCTATTTTAATCTGATGACCAAGGTCCTTGAATCCACGTCCCAACACTTTCAATTATTATGTTTCTATTTGGTGGGGCTAGGTTACCCACTTCTTCCTCAGTTAGCCATTCAGCATCATTAATGCTGCCCGAAGTCCAAGCCGCTTGTGATGCACCTTCCCTCAATTTTTCCCATGTTTCTCTGTCTTACATAAGCATTGTTCTGACCCCCTACCGCCTTGTCAGCAAAAATAAGTAAAGCTTGAACCCCTTCCCCCCATAAGATGCTTATGTAATACTTTAACACCCCCTCAGAGAAAAATATAATGTTTAAGATACTAATAAAATTCTTTGCATATTATCTGACTTAAATTTTGTTTCAAACTATAACCACATCGGCGAAAGAAAATATGAAGGAGCCAGTGCAGGGAACCTACCTCAGGCTTAATCTTGTACCAGCCTCCTTTCCTCGTATTGGGCTTATAAACGGAGCCTGGGTCCTTTAGCACTATTCCCTCGAGCCTGCGATCAATAGCTACATTTAATTCCTCCATGACTTGTGGTCCTGTTGTGATCTCCAACCTAGAAACATATGAAGCTAGTGTTAAAACAGATAGGTTAGTCGAGTAATTTACAATCCTGCCTATTGAGTATGATGTTCCATTAGATCTTGCAATCAATAGCAAGGGGCAAGTTTAAATCATAAACTGTTTATTCTAAAACCACAGAGTTTTCCAACAACAAAATGTTAAAAACAATTCAAAAGTTTCTAATATATATTTTGTTGATTACTATACTTGAGTGATGTCACTTACCTGTCTGTGTAAGCCAGTATACCTTCCTCAGGGGTGAACATTCCTTGCAATGCTCTCATACGGTCTCGAAGAGGTTTGTTGGTTAAAACTTGTCCGTTCAGGTACAGAACATCAAACACACAGAAACAAGGTTGATGGACATCTCCAAGCTTCAATGACTTAACATCGAAATTTATACCTGTAATTCCAAACATATATTTAACCAATGTTAATGAAACAGAGTGCATTATATGATTGATGCGCCACTCAAGCAGATTCTGCTTTCTATTTTTGGCGAACGTATGAATCCAGCCTTAGAGCTTCACCTAGCTCGTCTAACACTAAACCAAGCTTACCCTTTGGACTTAGGTTGTTCTTAGTATTGCTGATCTTGTAAAATGATATAAACACAAATGCTTTCTTCAAAATAGCTTCATCAGTAGGAATACCGAAGTATTGCGAGACATGTTTTTTATTAAATTTTACTAGCATATAAAAATTAATATCAAAATACTTTTATTTTTTGGAAGTTCTTTGTAGAATTTTTAAATGTATTTAACACACGCAAAGTATAACAAAATTATTTTGGCGAAACTGACAACTTGACATTTTATAAGAGAATAGTGGGCAATTAGTCATTAATAAGAATTAATGGCATAGAAACTATAAATATTTTTGTATAGAAGAAGCCACCATTATATGTTTTTAAGCATAAAATTGTCAGAAAAAAAGGGTATCAACTTCACTATTGTAATGTTATCTTAATATTCCTAAAACCAATAGAAATTTTAATCTTTTTTTATAACATTTTCCTCAACCAAAGATCATTGGTAAAGAAGTAAAATATGTGTTTGGTTTGAATTTCATGACAGTCATGCAAAATTGTGAACAAAGAAAACTATTTTAAATTTAAGAATGATAAATTTAGCCATAGTCTTTATATCCATACCACTTAAGTTTGAGTTGATTTTTTTTTACCATTTTTAGACAAAAAATTATTATTAACACTGGGTCTTACTACCCATTCTGGTTACACGCATTTAGACAAAAAATAAAGCATTTTATTTACCGACCTATAATACTGAAATATAACTATTTATTTAGTAAACTCCAATAATTTTATTGACCACAAATCATTGTTGTGAATAAAATTTACTTTATAATTTGATGTGTTGGCAAAGGTTTAAAGAAAATATATCTTAAAACTGCAATATTTTCAAGATCACTTAGGATTAGTTAACCATTAGGATTAGTTAGGAAACTATCCTTTCAATTTCCAAAATTTGTAAGCTGCAATGGATCCACATGAATAGTGTGTGTGACTGTGACATGGGAATCTTGGTAACATTATTGACCAGTTATACTATGGTTAGTTTTTCTATATAATAGTTTCCCTATAGACCTTTGAGCGTAAATTAGTGCAGCTTTTCTGTGTGTTTTTTTCTATTCAGCTTTAACTTTGTTATTCTGCCAGTTTTGTTGTTTGTTGGTCAACTATGCCTACACAGGTGTCGAGGAAGAGTGGCCGGGGATAATAGGGGTCATAAGGGTTGAATATGTGGCGGTTGTAAGGGAGGTGTGTGTGTGTGACTAAGGTGGATGTTTTGACTAGTGGGAGTGTGAGGGTTGGGTTAGTGAGAGAGAATGGGGTGGAGTAGTAGTGTTTGATTTGAACAAGGGAAGTGAGGATGAGGGGTGAGCAACCCGAATCATTTTGTGGGTGTTGGAGGGAAAGGGAAAGCAGCCCTGATGTTTCATGGGTGCTAGGATGTTGGGGGAAAGAAGGGGAAGGGTATGCATCACGAATGTTTCATGGGTGCTGGATCTGGGATAGTGGGAGCGAGGGAAAGAGTGAGAAAGTAGAAATATTGTAATAACACAAGTGAAATTTATTTAAAGATGCTTTTTCAAGGTACTGAGGGTTGCTTTTCTTAGATTACTTTTTATTTTCCTTCCTTGCAAATACAGGTAGATTACCTCTAAAATGCTTTCTTCCTCAACCCTACCTCATTTGAGTGATTATCATATATGCATACAAACTGAACAGGTAGTAAGACACAGTGAAAAGAAAATGTACCTTTCATCTTGTAGCATTTTAGTCTCGTGTTCCATCCCATCATTTCACCATCCAGAATACAGCTCTTCACATCATATCGCAGAAGTCGAGCAACATGCGGTGTCAGTACACCAATCAAAGCTGAGCTACCAAATGTATCTGTATAATCGTACCCATTCCTGAGCATAAACAAATCACAGATTTTTTAAAAATTTGTACATTTGATGTAAAAGTTAACAATGATTTAATATTTTTTATTTGGAAGAAGGTATGGGAAAGATGGATAGAAACATGTAAAAGGGAACAAACACAATATGGTTTTTACAATGAAAAGAAGAACACATTTCAAACCTTACATTGCTGCCACTGGACAAAGAGGTAATCGCTGCCACTTGAAGAAAATCGATCATTACGACCCAATCCCCTGACATAGGTTTTATTCAACCGGTACCCATCAGGGGAAAGTGTGAAATGTGCAACATAACTTAAAACACGCAAAAGGGATGGAAATAAAAATTATATATGATAATAGGAGACCATGACATATTTCTATAAGGGCTGTAGAGTAGAGTCAGTATGTCAAACCTTCGACTCCGACCCCTCTATTTTTCATCTGTCTGACTCAAACTCCTTCGAAAATGGCAAAAGTATATTAATTTGTAATAAAAAATATAGTGCAGTAAAACTCTCCAATACAGATTACTTCAGGGATACGTGAGAAAAATTTGTCAATCCAAATTACAAACATTTCTCCTAAATAATAGAAAAAGTATCTAATTAAAATTATATAATTAACATACATTGTTATAATATTAGAAGTTTTTATTTTGAAGCCAGTGTCAGTACATTTTTACCAACTCTTGACTCCACAGCTCTGGTTTATATTCACCTCTCCTGCACCTTCTTCTAAATATGACCAATACCTCAAAAACTAAAACAAAATGTTCTTAAAATATATATAATGATTTAATATAAGAGTGAGGCAAGAAATTATGAGGATATAGGCCCAAATTAGCATTGAAATATAATGCGAAAACCACAAGGTAAAAAGCAAATAAAAATCCCAAGCAAGTCTAGATTTTTCTGAGAAAAAAAAACCCTGTTTGTTTTGTTTGTTTGTTTTCAGGCAACTCTTAAACTTTGACTTATACAAACATGATGTGTCTAAAGTGAGCATATTGGAAAAACCTCAGGCACATTTGTGCAAAGAGTTAAGTGTAAATTAAAAAGGGAATTTGTAAAAGCTATATTAATGTGAGTAGTATGTTTCACATAGAATATGTTATGCCAAATGCAATTAGACTTCTTTCATAACATTTAAAAAAAACAGGGTTATATGTACTACGTTCATTATTAAATCATATTATAACAAACTTTCGTCTTGCTATAAGTTTTTATAAAATTACTTTACTTTTTTTATTCACGTCACATCTTTTTCACTACCAGCTGGCTAGGCTTCATACGCCTTATAATCCATTTTAAGACTGACAGGCACAACATTCAGTCCCCAGCCATTAATTTATCAATGTTAAAGGGTTTAACAATATTTTTTTATCAATTATAAATATTCAGCCATGCCGAGAATCAAGTCTGGGACCCTTAGCTCAGTAGTCAGACACGATACCATCTGAGCTAAGGTGTCAGATTTATAGTACTACTAAGATATGTCATAGATTTTACATATACATATAGTCAAAAAATATTAGGCCCATTTTGTATTTTTGACATATATAAGGAAAAAGAGAGGATGCCAAAGAAAATGTTGGAAATGATGTATGTGGGAAAATTATCCCATGGGAGGAGCAGATAACAGAAAGTGTTCAAGTGAGAGGAGAAGAAGGGAAGAAATTAAAGGAGGAAGAGTAGTATAGGGATAGAGGAAGATGGAGGCATTTTACTAAGCTGACCCGACCACAGGCTGGAAGCAGTTGTTGTTGTTGATGATGTCGTATGTAAATTCCTTACATTTAAGAATGGTTTACTTGTTTTCTAATTTTCCTGTAGTTTGTAAATTTTCTCTGTTACAGCTCCACTGTAGAAACCATGAGGTTGTTTGCTATCCCTGTCGTTTGGCTTCGGAGGGGTGGGGGGTAGATGAGTTGAGGTCTATTGTTCTAGTCTCCAGGCAATGTTGGTAGTCAGACACCAGACTTGTGGATCATGTGAATAATGGTAGGAAAAAGGTCGGCGGGAAGGTCTCGGAAACGTGTGTTGTGGTGGGACAGGAGGATGTCTCAGACGGAAACATGACGTGTCACAATGGAAAATGAGGAGGTCCCAACAACATGGGTTGCAGTAAGATGGGAATAGGTAGGGAGCGAGAGGATTATTAAACAATTTTCCTCTTTTTTGACATTAGACCTTTTATTTGCTCTTTTGTAACATGTGGCTAACTATGACCACTCAACTATCAAAGTGACCAACAATGTTTATAGAGCTGTAAGATAGCTTCCGCATTTAAAGACTGAGAGTTCAGTGACAATTAATAAATGTGGTGAAGGGTAGGTGTAGAGATAATCTAATATGAAGAGGGCAGCAGGGGAAGTTGTTATATAGGTGTGTGAGTGACCTGCTGTGAAGATAAGTGCCCTTGAGGTGTAAGGAAGTTCAGTATAAAGCATACTTCGCAATCAAAGTCACATTTAAAGCAGAATCATGGACAATTTATTTAAAAGAAACAAGTAAAGTGGAGGCCATGGGAATGAAGTTTGTGAGGAGCATGTTAGTTGTCATGAAGAGAAACAGGACTAGAAAATAAGTTATTCGGGCAAAAGTGGGGTTACAGGGCGTACATACGATCGTAAAGGAAGCAAAGCTGAGATGGTGTGGACATGTAATGAGGATAGAAAAGGATAGAATACCAAAGAGAATGGTGGAGTTGAAGTATGTAAGAAAAATACCACAAGGGAGACCAAGAATGAGTTGGATGAGTATATAAGAGAAAATGTGCAAGTGAGAGGAAAAGAATGGTAGAGATCCTTTGACACTGCGGCCACTGAAGCGGGTATGATGATGATGATGATTAGTTCAATGACAGTACATGAGTTCACAACTACGTACCTGGAGAAGTACTTGTATATTCCGTCCTGCATGTGTAACTGAAATCTTTCACCATCATGTTTGGTCTCCACATAATACACCTGTCCTCGCTTCATAGACTCTTCTACATTCTTAATATCACACTTCTCAGCTAACATGGGTCGGAATGGAGAAAACACCGAAACTTCAACCTCATGCAGACGACGAGAAGGGTCTTTCAACAAAAGGCAAACCTAGCAAAGAAACAAAGTATGTTTTTCAAAAGAGATCAATACATACCTCATGTGTTAAGGTTTATGTACCAGTAATATATTTTCATTGGTCAATGTTTAACTCAGATATGAGTGTTGACTGACACTAACATATTTGTATTTTTAAAAAACAGAATAAATACATTAATTTTATGAATTCGTGTCAGTATTTGTAATGTTTCTATTGTTTTTGAAACATAAACATGTTGGAAAGTTATTATGTTCAATGTTCGCCCCAGAAAGTTTTGACAACCTGGTGGCATTAAAAAGTAGCCAAGCAGGGTCAGTTTAGTACTTTGCAATATTTGATGATTTGTGCAACAGACAGTGATTTTATACAGGCGGTCAGTAAAATCAGCCAATGAACATCCCGTTCAAAAAGCTCTAGGCAAAACACTGATGTTTCAGCACATCCAGGACAAGAAACGCACAAACTTTTTGCCGATCTGCCTTTTATGTTCCTATGTTATTTACCATGATATATAATATATGGGAGAGTTTGTTTTACTGTCATTAAAATTATTTCTATGTGAAGTGAATGAAAAATGAAGCATTTAATGAGAATAACATTATTTACAATACTAAATGGAATTATTATAATTCTTGATAAATGAACTACTTTCCACTGTTTTCTCAAAGAGGGCAAAATATCACAAAGGAAATAGTCTACGTCTGTAATATTTATCCCCAATCGTGTTCACAAATTTTTATTTTATAGCAAGTGTACAAATTGAAATCCTAGCTCATGAGGTCTGTAAGAATATTTAGAATATAACATATAACGACAGTGTGGCAGTACATTGTAAACGATAAAGAAGAGGAAACGATACAACATGACATACATGAGGAACATGATTCACAAAAATGAGCATTTAATATTTAAGTTTTACATTTCATATTGTTATACATACAGATGATCAAAATAATAAACTATCATGATGACTGGAACACTAACAAGACTGGTAGAGGTTGAAAGGTCCCTGCTTGGGATCGAATCCGGCTCTCAAGAAAATGTGAGTGAAGCATTGAATGTGTTTGGGCAGGACTGTCCAAGACGTGGCGAAATTTTGTGTGGCCCTCCTGTGGGTTACAAATTTTAATTTTCACCTGCGAAAAATAACTCATGTCGCAAAGCTCGAGCGCAATCTTAGCTTCCCAAGCATGATTTCAAGTACTTTTATTTGCATCAACACTAGATATCTTGTTTTGATGTGCATGCTCAGTATTGAAAACATAAGATTCCCTTCAATTGGAATTGTGTGATTTGCAATCAGACCCTTTTTGTACTGGCAAAATAGAAAACGGAGAGTTTTTTAAAAATTATCACCAAGAAAGCACTACCTGAAATTGGGGGAATTCGGACTTGAGATGTGCTCAATATTTGGTAACCCATATCTTGGCAAAGCACTTTTTCAACGATTAAATTTATAAAAGCTAAATACAAGTGTTCTTTAACTGATAAATTACTTTCACATTTAATACAATTGGCAACTACAAGCAGTGATATTGATATAGCTACTTTAGTAAATGAAAACAGAACAACCGCAGAGCTCATATTGAAATGAAATTATAATTATAAATATATAAACACTTGTATCAGTCTAATGTTTCAATAAGAACTTTTATAAGCAACATGAATTTTCTTTACTTCAAAATTTTATAAGTGCCTGTTAAACTTAAAAGTCAGATTCTCAGTATATTTTAATATTTGCACTGTATTTATAATTCCGAATGCAGCCCTTAGGTTTTTTTTGTGTGGCCCTCGGATTATCCAAAGTTGGACAGCCCTGAAAGCACATAGAAGAATTTGATAGAAATAATCAAATTTAAGTACCTGTATACAGTAAGAAATAAAAGATTACAAAATAGAGATGGGTTTGATCCATTTCTTTTCAAATATGAATCTTCATTTTACATGTACATCTTAAATAAAATCTTAGAAAACATAAGTAAACCTAAGAGGTTAGCTTCACATCATTGTTATGATTGTTTTTCTTCAATTCAGATTTTATTTTTATCTGCACGTTTTACTACCTTAACTGTTCAGATTATTTGTATATATATAATTACTCTAATGAGGTAGGTATGAGGAAGGAAGTATTTTAAAAGTAATCCACCAGCATTTTCTTGGAAGGAGAGTGGAAAACCATTTAAGGAAAAACACCCTCAGAAGACACAAACGAGATTCAACCCTCGATTTCTCCGCCTTCGGCAGGACTGTCTAAGGAGAGTGACACCTTAGACCACTTGGCCATTGAAGCTGGTTCTATTACTATTAAAGTTGTTATATGAAATAGAAACTAAATGTTAAATATAAATTTTTATTATAATGTCAACTCATATTCAGTTGAGTGGTAAATTAATGTTTTGGGGTGCTGTTTTTAGGTTTGTCCTGTAATTATGTTGGAATAAGCATCCTCTAAATAAAATTCAAATTCAAAATATGGTGTTTTATTCTTTTTATTTTCAATTATTGGATCTCAAATATCCTTAAGGATTTAAAGAATCTAAAAACCAATCCCTAATATAAACCCTCTCACCTTAGCTAAGTTATTGGTGACATCATACAACTCCCGAGCATCTGGATGGAACGTCTCCAGGATCTTACTGTGACCAATCCCAAGCTTCATATCTTTGAGAAGCATCCTGATGAGCCATTTCTGGTCACTGGCAGACATGGCTCGCAATAATGCAATAAGCTCATCATCCACACCCCCTGCAAACATTTAAATGCAACCATCCAACGTATTCACAATGAGGATGCCATTTCATTAGCTATACTATTTTTGTACATTGTGTCTTACTACCAATTCGGGATATCCACATGTGGGATGAGTAAAGTATAAGCTAGAGGGAATGTACCCATATTTGCATGGATGAAGTGAATAATGATTTAAGTAAACCACTCTAAGTACACTCTACTAGGATTCAAACACCAATCTCCCTGCCATTGGCAGTCCAGTAATTTGCAAGAGGAACCTCTCAGGCCATCCAACTACTGTTGCAGGTTGTAATAATATTCATTAATTGACATGCAATCATGGAAATTTCAGACAAGGTGACACGAAAGGCCCTAAATCTTAAAATTGTCTGTATATATCAGAAAATCTACACTTCAAAAGGACTTTAAATCTTGAAATATTTGTCCAATCTTTCAGTGTACAATGATGCATAATTTCTAAGATAGGAAGAAGATTTATCTAAGACTCTCAATAATATTAGATATTTAAAATAAAAGCACAATTTATATTAAATTCTTTCTATCATACTATGGAAACATTTTTTTTTCCCAAAAATATTTAAGTATTTTATATATAAGAAGAACTATTTTCAAATCTAAATTTGAGAATATTTGCTATACCGTAACTTACTGGGTTCATGCAATGCATGTTTGATTGCAATATTGTCCAGATGAGCGTTGACTTGCTGAACAGTCAGTTTGCTTCCCTCAGGGCAACGACTCTTCAAAACCCAATATGCTACATCAGCAAAATCCCCTGACTGGGCTCCTGCTGATTTTGGTGCCCTGTGTATATTTTTATAAGCTTAAGTTTTTTTTTTACCATTTGACAAATTCAATTAAATATTTTATAGAAGCAAGTAGTCAAACTTTTAGTGATAATAGATAGCATTTAGTTTTGGCATATTGACAAAATAATGAGGAGTTATATTGCTACAGTAAAAACATAAAGTTTAATTTTCCAAAAATGGTGATATCAAAAGTTGATGAATATCTTTCATGAGCACAACGTTTTGGACAACCATGCCCAAGCACATTCAATTGTTTATTTTTGTTTTCTTGGGAGCTATGTTCGATCCCAAGCAGAGAACTTTCAATCCTCTACCAATCTTGTGCTTTTTCAGTCATCACAATGGTTTATTATTTTAATCATCTATATGCAAAACAACATGAAATGACAGCGGCATTATATCACAAAATTTTTAAACAAAGAGAAAAAGTTGTCAATAAATTTCAGGACACCCTCGACAGATGTTCAAGAACTAATTATATTACCACCTGCAGAAAATTAAACTCTTAGATTTCTAACAGAGCAATATTTTAAATATTTTGACCAAAAAATGTGTTTCTATAAAAACGCTCTCTTTAATGGATGTTCCCTAGACTCCCGTCTTAATGTGTAATAAAATGAATATTAAAATATGTGGCTCTATTAGTTTTCCTTAACCTGCTTTCAATAAATGTGAATATGAAAAATCAAGAATGTCCATAATCAGAACACGATAAAGCTCGTACAATTATTGTTTTTTTTTTCAAAATCAAATGTAAACTACTAGAGTTGTAATAGGCCTGTCTGGTCAGATGTAGTGCAAAATATATATATATGGTTACTGCACTGCATCTTTCGATCCAGGATATCCATATTTAAAATACATTAGTGGGTTTGGGATAGGGAAGCTTATATTTTAGAGGAAATTGTATTTGTGCATAGAAAGAGTGGGAAACCATTTTGGGAAAAAACACCTTCGGCCTCCCTGTTCCAAGAAAACCTTACCAGACAAAATTGATGCCTATTTAGGACTATGCATTTGATGCACCGATTTGGGTAAAAGGTTATATTAAGTTTTGAGCAATGAAACATTACCTGAAATTCAAGAGTTTCTCTGCATCTCGGCCGTCTTTTGGCAAGCACAAGATACGGATGTACACCTTGGCCAGATTGTGTTCCTTGACACCATATGGCCCTCGTTCCCTATCCAGCTGTGGCAGTAACAAACGTAAAACCGGGTAGAAGCTGTCATCCTATCAAAGAAACAAAACAGAAAACTGTTATAAGCTTGGAATTATTTTTAAATGTTCAGAAATGATTAATACCTCTAACTTTCTTATGGTTTTTAAACCTAAAACGTCCTTGCCATACTGGACTTCATACAACTCATGTATGTATGTGTGTTTTATATAAATACACTCTCATGTACTAATTACACTGTGATAGGGATTAGAAAGTTTGAATTTAAAGGAAGTTTACCCGCATTTGTGTGGCGGGAGAGTGGAAAACCTTCTTAGAAAAACCACTCTCAGTTCACCCGACTGAGATGATAACCCTTTCTCCCAGTCTAGTCTATTGTGAGAGTGGCACCTTAGACTACTCAGCCATCAAAGCAAGTAGCACTCATCATCTTCTTGGTAAAGATATACCTAGAATCTTCCACATGGATTTGATTATTTAATGAAAAACATCATATTGTTATACCTTGTAGGTTGGCTACAATGCTACTGGTTTCTTATGTTCTCTACAATTACGAAAAATGCGGAAAAGAAAAGAGCCCACATAAAAAGGCCCACACCAAAAAATTCTCACACGTAAAAATGCCCCCCAAACCCTGACTAATAATGTTTGGTCCATAAACCTCGCATGGTTGACGATGATCTAACCTAGCCCAACCTGACATGACCTAATGTAACATAACCAAACCTTTTTATTTGTGTGGGCTTTTTTCGTGTGTATATTTCTGTGTGTGCTTTGTTCCTGTGTGCATATATATCAGTGAGGTTCTTTCTGGTCACACTTTTCATGTGGGCTTTTTCGCTTATTTCCGGTCACTGTCCTCTCCATGTTCAACAAATCCTATTCTTTTGCCCTTCACCCCCTCACCCTAGGTAGACATGCACTGAGTAAAGACAGCTCGGGGATAACTTAGCTGGCTGGCTCTGGAATATCGTAAAAATATTGTTATACTCTACTAGAATTTTAATACTACCCTAATACCTGAAGATGTGTTTAAGTGTCGTAGTTTTTAAAAACAAATACCATGGATTAAAGAAAACAAATAATGCTATTTATGTAAAATTATTAGACACAGCATTAATGTGATGATATATACAAGTCACACCAACTCCTTGAAAGTGAATAGACTTCAACTGTGCTAGTGACATTATTGATTAACCATCCACCAACTAAGTGTGAGCCATGACAAGAAAAATGTTTTTAAGGATATTCATACATCTGTATCTACTTCAAAAGTTCTGGTATATTGTAACTATAGTTCAAACAAAATTTTGGGTGTTCATAATATACTCATTATACATGATCACATAGTGAATGTACAAAATTTGTTCCAAACCATTTAATAAAAGTTTAACAGTTGATGTTTGTAGTTGCCAAGTATTTTTCAGGACAGTGGGACAGTAATGTATTTAACATTTTGAATAGTGTTCTTAAATTTGCTTTTTAAATAATTTATTGAAACAAATATATAAAAGTGTTTCATTATTTTTTTTCTGGCGATAATAATATATGGAGATGATGGACCATTGATAGCCCATACAAACATAAATTTATAATTTGACTATCAATCTTTGTTTTCATGCAAATTAATAGTTAATATTATTATTGACTCTAGGGAGGATTTTCTTTTTGTATAAAAATATAATTCATTTTAAACCCCTTTATGTATCTATTTCCATATTCTATGTTCATTTTTTCAATTAGAAGATGGGGTCAAGGGGAATAAAGAACAATTAATGTTTCTAAACTTATTTTCATAAATAGTATGCATACAAATTTACTATGCTGGTTTCTAACATTGATAGAATGAAAGACGTAAACAGATTATAAAAATTACTTTGAGAAACCGCTCAATTTGAGCTACGATGTGCTGTTGCACTTAAATACTCCCATTATTCCCATTTTGCATTATATTAATTAAAATGAAAATTCAGTTAGACATATATCAGGGACTAGTTGTTTTACAAACAGTAGTCCTGTTTAGTTTTTTTTTAACTTAAGTATACAAGATCATATGTTCTAGTGACGTAACCATGATTTTATTGTGGGGGTGGTCTAAAGGAAAGTTCCTTCTTTCCCCATCCATCAACCTAATCTTAACCCCTCCCTCTCACTGCTAATGCACAGTATTCAGTGAAATTGTGTTAGATCACAGCTTACTCAACCCAAAAAGTCTAGTAGTTATAGAATACTTTCAAGCCGAGATACCGTGTAAAAATGCATCAAATATTATTTATTCAAATTAAAACATACAAAGAACATAAGTAAATGTTCAAAATGAAAAATGAAAAGGCTAAAGTAAATTTTTTAACTCAAACTGACAGCATATAAAGAAGGCTATCTATCGCCTGTGAGCCGAGTACTCAAGGAAGGGGAGTTTCGGACCTTCTGGAACCCCACCTACACCCCATTTACGTAGCTGAAATTTGTAATGTTTTTAAAAATCTTACTGTTTCTGGTTCAGTTTCTTGCAATCTTCGAGCATAGTCTCTGAAGTATAAAATATATTTTTGTAAACATTCAGCTCTTCTGCTTCTTGGACAAGTGTGAATTTTTTCACAAAGACGGCACAGGTCGTTGAACGGAATTTTGGATGCCACGTTTGCGGTCATGATTACAGTAGTCCAACATGAAGTGACTCACAATGAAATCTAAAAGAAAAGTGTTATCCTAAAAAAAAAAAACTAACACTTTATGTAACATTAAAAGCCCATCTCATTGCTAATTAGCCATGATATTTGCTAAATGATTACATTCAAACCAGAAATAGCATTTAAGTAAAATGTAGTTTTTTACATTCTTCCCTTGACAACATTGAAATTGAGTTCAGTGAAATAGTTTCTATATGTTTAAATAATCATTTTTCAATTTGGTCATATTTTTTAAATGCTTTAAAATGATTTCACTGGTCTCAATTTCACTGTTTTCTAATGTATACTCAAGGTTAGCACACTATGATGAAATGCCTGCTTCAGGCTGTATTACTCACCAAAGTTATGTGATATCTGTGGAGTGAGGCATGATCTTAAGATCTTATAGATTAATATGCCTATTATAAAAGCTGATATAAAACTGATGTATAGTTTCATGGCCAACTGGTAGGTAAGAGCAATATACAGGTTGGTTAAATATTAGGCAGTGACTATTTTCTATATTATTCAATGTTATATTTAGTTGACATTAAATTCCTTGCCCTTGGTTTGGATGTTTAGTGTTTGGTGTACTCTATTAGATTAAGTTAGTTTGTTAGTTGTTTGTTGATATAAAACTTATTATAAAACATGTATATTAATAAAAAAGAATTAAAGCACCATATCTTACTACCTGTTCCAGCTATATGCATATGTATTAATTACATAAATGGGTTATGGGTGTGAAGGTTAAATTTAGAGGATGTGTACCCGCATTTGTGTGGAGGGAGAGTGGAAAACAATTTTGAGAAAAACCTTAGTACCCCCAAATGAGATTTAAACACCAATCTCTGTCATAAGCAGTCTAGTCAAACACTAGGCTGATGGCTTAGGCCATGCGGCCATAAAAGTAGGTTATTAATACTCTTGATGAGAAAACTTTATCTTATGACTTGATGGGATATTTATTTCCTAACCTTCCATAGGAGTTCATGGTGTCTGACACATTTTAATATCTTTCAGACCCTCAGCTGTGGCCCAGAGGTCCAAGATATTTAACTTGTTACTGTTGCCAGTGAAGACGAGGTTTGAATCCTGGTTGGCTGCATTGAGGATGATTTTCTACCTACACCAATATGGGTAGATATCTTTTAAAATACCCTCCTTCTCCATTTCACTTTAATAGTCCATGTGCTAGTTATATTAATTAGCAATCATGTGGGGCACCAAAATAAAAATAATTAAAATGTATTAATTTATTTTAATCAGTTATAAATTTTAACTTTTTTTTAATGTTTAATTCACTAATGTACTTAATACTTTTTTAGCCAATTGTAAACTTGATCCTGGGACAAACACAATAGTCAAGACTTCAAATATTAGCTGTTACTTAATGAACAGGGACTGATCTAATTTAATGGTGTCATATTTTGGGTCTTAGCAATAATTTAACTATAGGAGTCTTAAATTAATATGCACTACTAAGTTAAGGTTCCAGACTGTAAATTGTTGTTTTTTGCATTGTTTTATTGCCCAGATGCATTTTAAATAGGTCAAAACCCACTAGGGGTGGGGTAGGGCACCCCGGCACCAATCGCCACAAGTGGCGAATTGGCCATAAAGGTGTGGCCTGGTGCTGTATGCTGGTTGTAATTTGACATTGAGGCGCAATGAGATCAGATATTGAGCCAATGCTTCTGCAACTTGTCAGACAAAAGGAATGTCAAAATTCACATCAAATTGTCTTACACTTCCAATGTGAACCATTTTCATCATTTGTGTCTGAGGCGGTTTCAAATGAGTAATCAAAGTGTAGTGTACATATTTTGAATAAACTTGTTCAAACAGTGTGTGTGGTTTTAAATGTTCGATTGAGCAACCTAATATCTCAATTTTTACATGGTGAGGATAAATTGTCATGTGTCGCCCACCTCTGCACTAAGGCGTCCCTCTCACAATAGACTTGGCTGCCAATGACAGGGAGACCGAAAATCCCAGTCAAGTGTCCTGAGATTGATTTTTCCTTAATGGTTTTCCTCGCTCCCTGCATGCAAATGCGGATACAACTCAAGTACCAGAGGTAAGAAACAATCTAAGAGTGGTTTTAATGCAGATTGCACTTTGAGGAATGTTAGGATGATAAGAGTTGCAAATGATACACTTTCTTAGCGACAAATTCATATCAAACAATAAGAACATTTTCTCATTCATTTAATGATTATATTTTCAGCTTTAAAGTACCTCTGAAGCAACGGTTTTAATAAAAGAAAATTCTTCCATCGCCTATGGGCACTTAAAACACCACTGCTGTTTGCTTACCCTTACACTTGTGAGAATATTTGCAATACCTTTAATTGAGGCGTGTCACGGTCAAATGCACCCATGTTTATTTACTGCTTTTTAAATAATGTGCTATTGCATTGAAATCATTTTCCAATTTAGACACCATATAATCAGGGCCGGCCTTAGGATCTCCAACGTCCTGTACAAAATCCAAAAGAGGGACCCCTTACTTCCAGCTTGTCAATTCATCCCTTTATTAAAAAATTATCTTTTATTTTTCAATATCTAACGTTGTTTTCAAAGTATTTACGAAAATACAGATAACAATTATATTTTTGAGAAAATCTGTTATTATATTATTATTAAAAAAAAGTTGTTTGTGTGATTTTGATTTTTTTTTTTTTACATTTATCATAATCAAAAAAGGAAAAGTTGAATGTCTTAGTTATGGTAGATTTAAAAGTAAGTTAAAACTTTTTTCTATTTTTTTCATCATTATTGTCCATAGCCTTAAAATAAAAATGTATTATCTTCACAAACTTATTTTTACAAGTCAGATTAAGCAATAAATTAAGTTTACTAAAAACTATACATTTTATGACATACTTAACACAAAAAAGATTTTTTTTTTAATATATATACAAACACTTTAGTGCATCCAAACCAGCATTTTGCTTTCTCCTGTGATTTTGAGAACTAGATTTTTCATTGTTATCATTTTTCAACTAGATCTTATGTGCTGGTTAAAACTATTTAAAAGAGATCAATCAACTTTTACTTATTTGTACATATCACTTTCATCGTCAAGTTGAAAATGAGACTTCTTTGTACGTGCCTGAACACCAACAACTAGGACTAGAATAAATGACACCTTTCTTGGCCCCATGGATTTGTGGTCATGTCAACAACTGCATCATCAAAAGCAATTAGAGCTAATAAAAGGGAGGGGAGGTGACCATGCTTGAGGAAAGCTTTGTTCTGAGCTCAGTGGTGGGAGATAAGATCATAGGTAGTTGTCGGTGAATTGACAACTGCACAGGTTGACGAAAGACCAATATTATAGATATTAGTGATGGAAAGAGAGGTCTGGGAAAATGTTTTCCATGATGACCACTTTAATTTTATGACAGGTAATAAGATGTTGAGGATGTTTCCCCAGATTTTGTCTTTCTGATTTCCTTGGTTTCTTTATTGTTGTATTTTGCGTGGTTATGAAATCAGAGACGGGATTGTCCAGAACCAGATAGTAAAATAATTTTCTTTATGAGTTAATGTAAGTGTACCAACAAGTTTGACGCCCCTCTAGACTCGGTGTTCTTTGCGACCCCACAGGTTGCACACCCCAAGAGCTGTCATTGCATATGGGTCAAAATACAATAATGAGCCAAAATCTCTCCTTGTGTAATATATTATAAATATATTTCTGTTATGATTAAAGTTTTTTTATATTTCAATTAAATCATTAATCTTCTTCATTATAAAGCTAAAAAAAATTGTGAATGATAAATATGTTTAATATAAAACTAGATGACTTTTTAAGATAAATAACAATGGTCCTGTGTCCCCGATACAAGAAAGTGCTCTTTATTAGGTAATATATTTGTGCATTTTGTTTAAATTAATAATTTTAATATATATTTAGTTTCATATTGGTCTATATTTTAGAAATAAATATGACATGATAGTGAAATAAAATATATTTGCATTAAAATAGTGAATGAAACTCGTGTCCCTTATTTAAACCCCCACACCAAGGGGGGTGTGCGTGCATGTGTGTGCTGTAGTTTACTTGACTTACGAATATATTTTAATATAAATTTAGTGCACTAGAAATTTCTTTTATGACCATTTTGGGGGACGAAAAGTCTGTCAAACCTTGTTGTATAGAATACATTATATTTTCAAAATGAATTTTAAAATGTCAACATAAAATGACAAAAAAACCACCTAGATGAAATATTTTGTTTTATTATTATTTACAGATTTAATACTATGCTAATAGCATCATGATGGATGGACCAAATAAATATCAAGCGTTAAAAGAAAGGCTCAGAAACGATAAGGAAATTGCGGCTAAGATTAGAAAGAGAAAATAAACTAAAAAAATGGTAATATAATAAAGATAAGCAAAAAATCTTGATGGCATGACCAAAAGAGAAAAAAGAAGAGTAAAAGAGTTAGGAAGGGAACGAGCTCAAAAATTCAGAGAGAAAAACAAGGAAAGTGGAAAATTAGAAAAGTTTTTGAATGTGATCACACTACTGGATAATGGAGGCGAAAATTAAATACTGAAAAAGTATCACCAAAGATTCAACCTTTGCAGTCGTCCATTGATAGCAACACCATTTCAGAATCAAGCTCTTCTAGAAAGAATAAATGTAGCCGAATAAATTTCAGCACCATTTCAGATTCGGTTTCTTCCAGAAAGACTTGTGGCTAAAGAAAAGAAAAAAATAAGTAAAGTTTATTGGGATTTGAAAAGAAATTAACTACAATTGATAATAGCTCAACATCATGCCGAGAAGTACAAACAAAGACTTTGTAAAATGAAATTGAGTTAATTTGAATTAATAGATTTAGAAATAGAAGTGTGACACTAAACAACATGATAAAAAATAATTGAAACATGCAAAAACTGTGTCATCTAAGTTGTTCAAAGACCTTCAAGTCATAAATGCTCCAAATCATTGGTCTTCTATAAAATGTACAGGAAAGCAGTAGATAAAGCTACACATCGCATTCGTGAGATAGTTTTTGGAGGAAGATGTGGACAGTTAAATGTGCCCCGGAATAAGACACGCAAAAACATATAAATAACAGAAATCTCAAACATTTATTCTTTTGGATACAATGAAAAATCTGCATCAACAGTATAGTCAGACTCATTCTACACAAATTTCATATTTAAAATGTTTGCACTTTAGACTTTTTTTTATTGTTTCTCTGAAGCTGTCAGAAAGAGACACATGTGTGTGCATCAAGCACTTTAACATGCAGTACATGACAGACAAACTAAACAATCGCAAAGTTTTACTCACACCATCACCAGAAGTAATCATCGATGGAGTTGTATGTTGCAGTACAAGTAAAGATTGCATGTATGGACATGTGATGACTGCAAAGAGATAAAACATTTGTTTAGCCTAATTGAAGAAATCAAGAATGAAAATATTCATTTTTTAGAATGGACCATAAAAGAGAAAAAGGTGATGAAGAGAGAAAAGGTAGAGATGACAATTAAAGAGTTGGCAGAGAAGGTTTTCCAGACTTTGCCCATCTATAAGAAACATTTTTGACATTCGCCATCATTATTATACAATGACAAAACTTAAAAATGAAATGGGACTCAATGAATTGGTAATTAATATAGATTTATCGGGAAACTATGTATTGAAATATGCCAAGGAGGAAGTAGAAACGATGCACTTTGGAGCCTCCCAAACACAGATTTCGCTCCACACAGGCGTTGTTATGTCAAGGAAAATTCTAATATAAAACCTCATTCATTTTGTTCAGTTTCTGAGAACTTGGATCATGGAGCTTATGCTGTCTGAAGCCACCTTAAACGAGTTTTGGTAACTCTGAAGGATATATATCCAATGTTGGATACCTACCATTTCCAATCTGATGGGGCTACCTCACAATACAAAAATAGATTTAATATTTACTTCCTCATGACTCTTCTAACATATTTTAATTCATACATTAAAAAGTGTAATTGAATTTCATGGTTTCCGGACATGGAAAAGGTCCCACCAATGGTGTAGGTGGTGTGCTCAAGAGAACTGCGGATGCTTGTGTCACAAGGAAAATACAGTGTGACCTCTTCCCAGTTTGTGGGTGAACTGAAGGAAAGTTGTCCAAACGTTAAGTTAATGGAAATTTTTGATAGTGATATACAAGAAATGAAGAATGCCTTACAAACTTCAGTATCACTTCTTCTTGGTATTTTATCATTATACCAGGTCACTAACTCACACTTCTACCAATCTACACTCGAGAACTCAGCTGTTTCCAGTATCCATCAGGTTCTGTCTGCAAGCATCACGCATTTGGTAGAGGAGAAACACTCATACACTGCATTTGTATCCTTTCATTAGTTTACTGTGTGGATTCTGTTTTTGTTATTTTTAACCCAAAATTTAAAATATAATCGTTTACTAATCTATCAGCTAATATTTGGGACACACTACAAATTTAGACAGCTGATTAATTTTTGAGGTTCCTGAGATGTAACAATGGCCCCTACCATTCAACAACAGCCCCTTATGAATAATGACGGTTCATGCACCTATTAATCCATTTTTCAAATGGAAAACAATGTCTAAGAATAAAACTAATATTTAAAGTGAAGCTATTTTGTACACCTATTTTATGTAATATTAAATATAATTGTTTGCTTTGATTTATATTCAAACAAACACATACTTTTGACTTTAAGAAATATTAAAATACTTATTTATGCAGTTAATTAAACACATTTCTCAAATAAATAATTAAATAGTAACCTGCCTTTTAATATAAAGACATATGGATATTAGCCCATATAAATAACTCAAACGAGGCTAAGAAAAAAACAGGACTGTCGTTTTACTAATTCATATTTTTGTATCAAAATGTAGATAAATAAAATATGTCTTGATGTTAATCATTGCGGAGGATGGTATTTTTGTACTTAACAGACTTTGAAAATTAAAAAAACAAAAAAAGTATTCACAAAAGGAGAAACTATTTTAAAAATTAAAGTGGAGTGAAAATTGTCCCATTATCGTATTTTGACCCATATAATTAAAGTATTTTAATATTATAGAAGTACAAAGGTTTATTCAAAACTATATGTCCTCATTTCTTAGGAAAATGATAATTGAACACACAATCTGAGATAACATAAATAAAAAATTACAATCATTCAATGAACTCAGAGGTCTAATCTAAATTTCCATTAAGAAACTGTGATGTGTCAGGCAAAATTCACCACATGGTTCTAGAAATTGTTGTTAAAAGATGAGAAGTAAATATTTTACTAAGAAAATAAAAATGTGATATATATTTTATTTTAATTAAACAAAAGGTCTTCATAATAGAACATTTTGATATCAATATTGTTTGAAATATTTAATGTATAAATTACAAATATATATTTTTGAAATAGTTACAGCCAGCTACAAAATATAAGAATAGTCAACTAAGTAGCTTGTCAAGTTCTAGTTCATATCATTTCAATAAATGAAAATGAAGAAAAACTTTTGAACAAAAATATTGTCACAGGTTTTATGTATTTTTATACAGTATGACATCTAACAGTGGATACCACCACCCTTCCCTCCAATTAAATTGGTTCCAAATCGATTGGTGACATTTAAATAACACATCGGCTCTGAAAAATTGAAAACAGACTCTATGCAGTTTTGACTCAAAGAAAGAACAAATTTTTAGCAACACTCTTAACTTATAAACACATGTGTATGTGTGTTTTTTTTAGAAAGTATTAGGTGTTTGTTTTTAGATAAAGTGTTTGTAAATTAATTAATAAGCATTTTATTGTATTTTAATACATTTTAATGATCAATTTTGGTATTATATGGTGTGAAAAGTTCTTTTTTTTAGTGTAAATGTTCACTGCAATTGAATCAAAAGCTTGGTTATCAACTAAATTGGAAGCCTGTATGTAGGCTTACTTGGAGATACTAAATCACAATATATTTTTCAATATAGCTTCGTGCAAGATTATAAGACCCAACTTTATTGTAAATGAGATAGAGGTTGAAAGCCACTTCTCTCCTCAAATCTAATATCTTGGGGTGTTTTTCAATGAGCGGGCATGTGAACTCCAGAGCCTGTTTATACTGATGAATTGCTGCTGGTAGCAAGCCGAGTTGGTGGAAAGCTCGACCTATGTTGTAGCAACTTTCTTGGAAGCCTTCCTTCCCTCGTAGTTGCTGGTATTTCCACATAAACGCACAGCCCTTGATTGACTAAGGAATGCTTCTTGGCAGAAAACTTCTGACAAGCCATCTGGAATAATGTGACAGCAACTAGAAAAGCAAGCATTGGACCCTCTTCTCTGCTGAAAGCCGCCACATATTCACTGAGAGCGTATTTATAAGTCCCAGACACAAGACAGTTATTTGCATGAAGAATAGATAAGGCTTGGTGGTTGGGGTTTCGAAACAAGAGACGCATAATGAAGCGGTTGTGTCGAACATCATCTGCCCGTTGGATAATCAAGTTGAAAATATTCCAATTTCGTTTCAGCTTCAGATCCCTAGTTAGGTGATCGCGGGCCAAATTATATCCATAGAATGCATCTTCATTATACAAACAAGCCAAAAGACATATAAATTCAATTTCTCGAATTTTGTTGAGATCACTATGGAATCGTTTAGAGCCCAAAGCAGAAAATGCCAGCCTCTGCATGAGGTCCAATTTCTCATGTTTCAAGCATGTTTCACACAAATCTCTCAACAGTTGATACTCTTGTTCTGTTGATGGAGTGTCAGTTTTTAGGTCACCAAAATTAGGTGCATCCACATCCATGTTTGATTCTCCTCTGGAAGATCGTATTTCTTTTAGAGCTTCTGCCTTTTTACTGAAACGCCTTTGTCTTGTGAGAGCTCCCATCTCATCACGGTGTCTGATACTGACACAATGCCTGGAGAGAAGAAGTTGCCCAATGGCTAAGAAATCATCTATTCGCCCTGAGTTTTTCAACAGCAAACATCTTTCATAAAGAAGTTTGGGATCAAGTATTTCAGCATTTGGGTCCTGCTCTAAGACAGCCAAAGCCTCGTCCCACTCACCTAGTTCTTTTAGCAATCCAGATAATACTATACGTGCCTCTAAATGTTGTGGTGCTAAAGAAATCACAACTCTATAAGCATTGGCTGCTTCTGGCAGTTGGTTGCATGCCTTTAAACATTCAGCCTGGCGCAACCAAACTGCTGCTAGGCTGTAGTTACTACTTTCTACTAAAGGATTCAACAACTGAAGAGCATTTTCATATTTACTTACCGCCATGAATGCTTCTGCAACATCCAAGTAAAGATCACCTGCTTCATCAGGATTCTCTTTTAAAAGCATACATACTAAGTCATCCACAAGATGGAAAGCTTTTAAATAGATCAACACAATCGTTGTTTTTACAAAAAGATCAATTCCGAGCGAATCTGGAATTTTACATTTAACTATTTCAAATATAGGATTTTTTGTATCAGGGTTTGTAGTTTCGTTTTTAAGAAGATCTATTTCAATCCCACAAAATTGAACAAGAACTTCAAGGCAATTTTTATATTCCTTGAGGTTCAACATCAATTCTAGAATCAAATTAACCTCTTCTGATGTAATTAATCCAGGTACCTTTTTGAAAGCAATTTCCATGGCATCTTTTGCCTTGCCCAACTCATTGTCCTCATGAAATTTGTGTGCTACCATTTTTGCAATGTCCAGAACTAAGGCTCCTTTTTCTGCTGACACAATTTCAAGCAATTTCATATACCGAATTAAGGCTATTTTTTTCTCTCCTGTAAGCTCTATCAATGATGCTCGTTTCAAATGAAGGTCAATATTATGAGGATCAGCTTTTATAGCTTTAGAATAACAAGTGATGGCCTGTTTTATATTTTCTTGTTCTTCTGACATAACTGCTAGCCTGATCCATTGATCTACGTCTTTGGGTCGTAAATGTGCAGCAATGAGTGCAAATTGAAGGGATTTGTCAGGAGCACCAAGCTCTTCATACAGCACTGCAAGTGTTTCAAATGGCTCTGGAGCAGTTGGCACTTGACGAATAATCTCTAGACACATCTGAACAGCAAGATCCCTTTCACCACGAGCATAACGCAAATTTGCTTCCCCCATCAGTCCCATGAGTGCAGGTGGGAGTGATCTTCTAAATCTCTTTTGTGGTGTAGTGTTCCCATCAGTTGTAATCTTGTCAGTCCTCTTCTTTTCTTTATTAGGTAATGAGAGATTACTTTTCTTGGTGTCAGGCGCAATTTCATCCTCATTGCCATCCATTAAAGCAGCATACTCAGTGAATGTCAGTTCACCTCTTAAAAATTTATTAGTGAGTTCTTTTTCTTCTTCATTGGATATGTGAGGTATGTAATCATCAATATCTCCATCAATGTCATCATCATCTTCCTCCTCAGGTAGATGTTCATCATCTGATTCTGAGAATGTAGCTTCATCAATATCAAATGTACCCTCTTCATCATCATTCAATGGTAAGTTATCTACGTCTAAAATATTAAACACTTCCAACACCTGAAATGAAGTTCCATAACTTGCATCAATTTGAACTGTGGTATCTTGACTTGGATTTTCATCAGTGGATTGATGTGGATTTTCAACAACCTCTTGTTTGGATGTTTCAGACATGTTTTTTAAGAGAATGTGATTTTATAATAATGTCCTTGTCTAACTTCAAAGTAATCTAGAGCTTGCACCTGCAAATACAAACAGTCAAAATATAGCTAAAGCAATATTAGAAATAAATGTTACAGTTAAAACATGGATTTCTCCAAATTAAACTAAATCAATACTTATCAAAAATGACTGAGCATGACTCTAGACTCAAGAGGACAGGGATTGATCCCCAACAAGTTACGCTTGAAGGGGGTTTCTATCCTTTCTTCTTAATTTGAATGCATGTGAATTTTCCTAATATTCATCTGCCTCATGCTACGAATTTAAATTATAGTTTTAAGTTCATAAAAGTTAACATACTGGTATTTTTGGGAATGGGAAAATGCAATTTAGTAAACAGGTGCACTGCCAGACATATTTTATTTCGAATAAAAATAAATAAATGAAAGACATATGTTTCAAATAAGAGGCCATACATGTAATATGTGATGCAATTTTAGACCTTTTTAGCCCCCCTAACCCATATCAGGCTTCGTAACGCTTTGGCAACCTCCCACCTACCCCCCTTTTCCTCATGTAATTTTCAAATGAGCAGTTTTTTTTAGTAGACTAGTTATTTTCACATCGGATCTTATTATTTTAAGATAAATAGGATTTTGAATAAAGGATGCAATTTCTAGTCAAACAGTTTTATTTGTATTTACAAAAAACACCATTTTAAAAGTGTGAAAAAGTTTATACATGATTAGATAATTTTTTAAACATCTTCCAACTAAGTCGGTGGTAACCATTCATTTACATTTGTGATTAGAGGCGTTTCCTGTGGAGTGGTTTCATAAGTCAAGTCAGTAGCTTTCTGTACCTAAACTTGTTCTTCGGGAAGCCACTGTACATCTTTGTCCTCAGACATATTAAATATTGCATCTTTGGAATTGACTATTGAAAAGATTTTAATACTACTGCAAATATAGTTACTAATTAAAAACTTAATGAAACACTTTTTAGGGCCGGTCTTATGACTCTTGTATAAATATTAATCTGTCTGTTAAATATTTTTATCTGCTCAAAAAGTTAAAAGTGCGTCTTATGACCACCAAATAGCATTTACCTGCCATATAAAATGTATTAATCCATCACATTTTTATCAGGAGGTTTAAGTACCTGATAACTTTTATCTGAAACTTAAAATTGGCTCGCCATAGTGACGCATTGTCTTTCATGAGGTTTCACCTATCAGAATCTGTTTTAAGGTTAAAATATTGGTTCACATGTTTAGTAAGCATAGGCCCAGGCTCTATCTATATAAAGTTAGAACATTTAATTCACACTTTTATAAAAACTGACAAGCTATTTGTAGAGTTAAAGTTATACAAGAAAAAATTATTTAAATGTGAATACAATAAATGAAATTTTGTAAACGTTGTACCAAACTATTGACCACATTTTGGCAGACACCGAGATAAGTACTTGCAAGACAACTTAGCTTCTGTGCCCACTTGACGCCATCTGTTTTCTCGCACTCATTTAGCCGCCATTATTTAACAAATGTTTAGCGTTGTCACCACTTGCTAAGTTATAGCGGTAGCAGCAGTGTTTATACATGTAAGCTCACCAGTCAAAGCAATACCAACATTGCGTTTTCTGCATAAAAATATACTTATCCTACAAATAACTATCCGACAAATAAATTCAGTTTATAATATGTGTAAAATATTAAAGTGGCTGATAACATTTATCTGGTCGCTAACTTTAACCTCCCGAAAGCATTTATCTGGTAGCAACCCAGCACTTTGAAACCAATGAGGAGCTCATGGATGGAATCAACAACTTGCTGGGTACCTACCCCTTCCTAGACGAGAGATTATAAAAGCTGGTGCCACGGTATGACAAATGCCTGAATTTGGAAGGTGAGTATGGGTAAAATGAATGCAACCATGTACATAAGTTTTGTATCATATGTAATAAGATTTTTTCCTCTATTTTTGACTTTTTTTTATGCCAGCCGGAGGTTAATTTAGGAACAATCCTCGTATTTAGAAATTTAAAGTTGACCAAACTTCTTCAAATGAACTGTTACTTACTATGGACCCTAATGATTAGGATTTTGTGGGCAGAACAATCTGTTACTGTAGAGTCAATCTCTTACAGATATGGAATATATTGACCAGATTTTATTCCACATGCAGATGATTGGGAATCTGCTTTTGATTTTACAGTAAAAATTACTTATTTTTCTACGTGCATCATAATGTCCATAATAGAATTATTCACAGTTTAAAACCATTTAAGGCTTGGTAGAATAAGGAAATCAAATTTTAAATAAATGTATCAACACTAACCTAAGGTTATAAAAAGTGATCCCTAATGCAATTACTTCATCATAAATTGATGGGTTTACTATACTAACCTATACCTTCTTTTAGAAAAAGGGATTATATAAAGGACAAAACACTACCATAAAGAAATACAGTAATAATTTCAATAAACACACAAAAACATGACATATTAAGTATAAATTAACACTTAAAGGTGCAATGTGTTAGACTAAACAACACATTTTATTTTTACCCGATGACTTTTAACATTGTTCAAAATATACATCCCCATCAGTAAACGGTGATGTTGATTTGTCCCTTCAAACTATATTTCATAAGTGACATTGTTGCAGAAAAATGTATACCTACAATATGTATTAAGTCAAACCTCAAATTATTCTAGACATGGGAGGCTAGATTTTGTTAGTTTACAATTCATAGCACCAAACATATCTTAAAACAAATTATATTAATTTAATCATTGAGATATTCCAATAAACCAATAATCATAATAGTGACATGTTGAATAACTATTTGTGTTAATTATGATTAAATATGCATAACCTTAAGATAGAGTAAAACAAAGTGTTAATTTTTTTTTAACTCCATGGAATCAGCTCGCAATCGAGCCATACCGACCAAACGGTCACCATCTGTTGAAGGTATTTGATTAGCACAACAAACCTAAATTATAATTAATAATGCTACGTGTAGAATGATTTTGGATGTAATAATATTTTTGGGGGAATAACAATTACGCAAAGGCAGGGACCTTTAGACCTTTTTTTTAGTGTCAAATTAATAGAAATATAATGTTTTACAGCACCTACACACACAACAAGACTCTTAAGTAAATTTCGATTACCTATAACAAAACAAACCTCAAGTCAAAAAATTCCAAACCTTAAAAAAATATCTAAAACACACCTAAATGACCAAGTAACGTTCAGACATAACGCTGTAGCATTGCGCAGAAACAAACGTTCCTTGTGTTAGTTAAACTTTCCTGGAACAGTTAGGATACCTTAGATCATAGCTTAGTGGTGATTTTACGTATTTATGCATAAAGTGTCCACAAGAACTAGGCCCCCTATTTTTTTTTTTTAAGTAAGAGACCTAGGTTTTGTAGGTGATATTAGCTTTATATTTGGATGTCCTCCAATGAAACAACTCTAAGCAGATTGTCACACATCTCAAATGCACTGCGCATGAGCAGATTTGCAAACATCTCAACTGCATAGGAAATCTTCAGACACAGATTTTTTGATACAAAGTATTAGTAATGTTTTCATTAAAAAGAATCCAACCGAGCCTAGCCTAACCTTTCATCTGTGAATAGATAAGAATTAGCAAGCTTTGCCTAAACTTTTAAGTGTGAATAAATAGAAATTTCATAAAGAGCACTATATAGCCGTGCTTAAAAATAACTAGGTGAGTTCTCAAAGTATTTTTTTACGATTTAGAATTCTTTCATCGCGTTTGTTATGTTATAATAGGCTAGGTAACTTCAGAATATTGTGTGTAGATGCTAGAAAACATTATTTCTCGTATTTTGACAGAAAAAAAAGGATCGCACTTAAAGTCCTTTTTCCCATTAATAAATAAAAGAGAAGGGTAATCTATCTAAAGTTGAAATACATCCCAAACAGGATCTGAAATGACCCAAGCTCTGCCAACCAAAGCAACTTACCTTTTCAAATTAGCAAATTCGTTCACCATAACAAAAAATTGACTTTATAATTATATGTGCCTATCATTATTCTTCATTATAATATTCTTATTTTGTTCATTAATAATAACATTGGTTAGTTTAGAATATTAATAAATATCTCAACGCCTCAAACATTTATGTGTTTAGATTATCATAGATTATTCATCGTGAGTAATCTCAAGGATTATTATGAATAGTAGAAAATGGATGCTAAAATTTAGTAAAAATATTTAACGGGGAGGTGCTGCTTTTGATTCCTCAAGATTTAAAAGCGTTTCACAAAATTAATATTGAACCGCGGAGTACTTACTACTTAAGGGTTCTTTTGGAAATGGTATTATGATATCAATTAACGATTTACATATCTTGTACATATTTAAAACACAAAGTCAAAATTGTTCATGATTATTTTTTTCATTCTTGTAATTAATAATACAAATCATATATGTATCATTTGTTATGAAGAAACTAACAAAGTAAAACAAAACATTAAAGAACATTTAGAAGGCATTGTTCGTCTTGCTGGACAAGGTTCACCCACTAAATTGATGGAATTACTCAAGTCCCAACACTCCCCCTCCTTCGTTAGAGCCAAGGATGTAGTGCAACAAGCTTGACTCAAGATGGTGTGTCTGGGGCTTGCCAAGACCTTTGTAAAAATATCTGCTTCCATGGATTCAGAAGGCTTGTATGTCATAACACTGTCCCCATTTATTTTAAACTTTCTCACGAATAAAGTGTTTTTAAAAAATATATTTATATGATTTTATCTGGAATTTATTATAGAATTCTTTGTCAAGTTTTGGACAGAAAATGTGGATGGCTTGTTGAGAAGATCCCATATCGTTCAGCAGTTGCCTCAAATGCATTGCCACCTTTGCCGTTTCTGTTAAGGCCATATACCAGCTTCTTGAGTATATAGAGCAATGGTTCTTTGTTTTCTGGATTCCCAGCTGATCATTGAACCTGCATACTTAAAATAGTACCCCATGTACGATCTTCTATCACTAGAGCATGATCCTCAATTTGCATCAGCATATCCGGTCAATGATTCTCCAGTTTTTTGGAATATCAGAGACTGTTCTTTGGTACCTTGAAGGTAACGGAGGATCATTTTTTGCTGCTAGCCAATGCTCCTTAGAAAAATAATTATTAAATTGACTTAAGTAGCTTACCAAATGTGAAATATCCGGTATTGTACCTGTTGCGAGATACATAAAGGCTCCAATCAGATTTTTGTATGGATATTTTGCAGGTTTTCTGTTTACGCCTTGGTAAACTTTAGTCCCGGAACCATCAGAGTCTTCACAGGATTACAGGTCTCCATATTAAATTTATGAAGGATCTCATCAATGTATTTCTTCTGTGAGGCTGAAATAGTTCCATTTTTACAGTATAATTCTATACCAAGACAATAATGGAGACTTCCCAAATCTCTCATTTCAAATTCGTTCAGCAGCTCCTTCTTTATATGATTCAATTTTTCTTGACTATTTGATGTCATGATTACATCATCTACATAAATTGCAAGCAGCATTTTTTCTCTCCCACTGATCATAATGTAGATGCAAGGATCGGCCTGTGAAGGGATCAATCCTAATTTACAAAGTTTGGAATCTAATTTACAGAACCATTGGCATCCTGCTTGCTTTAGTCCGTACAACGCCTTCTTAAGACGACATACCTTTTCAACCTTTTGTTTGCGTGGCTCTTCGAGCAATTTTATTTACCTTTTTGAACGTGGTGGAGTCTTCACTAGAACTTTCTTCAACCACGATGTTGCATAGGATTTTTTCTAAAAATTCTGGTTTTTGCATAAATAATTTTTCGTCTATATCTCCATTAAGGAAAGCTGTTGAGACATCAAGTTGATTTATTTTTAGATTTTCTTACTACAGCAAGAAGAGTTCTGATAGAGCTTAATCTGGTGACTGGGGCATACGTCTCTCCATAGTCGAGTCCTGGTCTTTGTGAAACTCCTCGAGCTACAAGACCTTTTTTTCTCCGCTCAAGATCACCATTTTGATTATACTAATTTTTAGTACTATTTTGGAACTTATTACATTTGCTCTATTTGGTTTTGTCACTAATTCCCAAGTATAATTCTTTATATGAGCCTTGATTTAATTTTTTATGGCTTCATGCCATTCTTTCGCATCTGGCCCTTCTAGAGCTTCCTTAACTTCACATAATACTGACATGTCATCTTCATTCATCCAAGGGAGTAGTATAATTGTATTTCTTAGTCTTAAACATCTTTGTCCTTCTTCCTCAACTGCTTCTTCCTCAAAGCTATCTTCAGATCCTTCGTGTTTTCTTCTCTGTCACTTGCAACTACATTAATTTCATCTATATTCTCGTCATTCCAAATTACTGAAATCTCTTGACTAATACTGTTTTATTCCCTTTTCGGCGTATTTGATTGTTGTTCACAGTATTCCTCACCGAATGGATCACCACTTGAGGGTTCTTGGTTGAATTTATAATAGAGCTTGTTAATTATTTTTACATCTCTCGCAATTTAAATTTTTTTTTTTTTTTTTTTTTTGCCCCACGTCTTACTACTCGTTCAGGTCAGACTCTTATATTATAAATACGCTAGTGGTTTTAGGNACTTCAGCGTATCCGACAAAAATATCTTCTTTTGCTCTTGAATCAAATTTTATTCTGCTGGGGTCCTTGTTGTGCATGAACGCTTTGTATCCAAAATCTTGAAGATGATGAACTGAAGGTACATGACCAGTCCACTTTTGATATGGAGTTTCACCTTTCAGAATCCTGGATGGGCTACGTTTTAATAGATAATTTGCACAATAGATAGCCTCAGCCTAAAATGAGTGGGGCAAATTTGACTCTAGTAGTAGGCATCTGGCCTTATCTTGCAATTACCTATTTTTTTCGTTTGGCCAATCCATAGACCATTGTATCGTGTTGCTTTTAGAATAAGATTACCATGATCATCTACAACTTGCGCCCAATCCTTCTTGAAAATAACACTAAAACCTTTATAAATAATTTTTGCAACAGAAAGAATATTTGTGGTAAATGCAACGTTTCAGGTAAATTTACTATTGAATCCTCATCGAGCTGAATTTTGAATAGATCAACACCTGAATTACTTGCAGTGTGTTTCTCTGATGCGAGCTTGAGAATGCCATGATTATTTGGCTCATATAGTTTTGAAAATTTTGTTTGGTCATAGCACATGTGTCAGGTAGATCTACTATTCAAACACCAAATAGAATTCATGAGTGATGGTGGGCGTAGGCCTATTGAAAGACATTCTTCAATTTTGAAGGTGGATTCCTTTTTCTTGTTGAACCAGCAATCTTCCGTCCTATGATTAAGATTTTTTGCATCTTTGGCATTTCATTTTACTACTATTAATGTTATTTTGATGTCCTTGACCATATCGAGAATTTTTGTGATTTTGACCTGAATTAAAAATTTTATGATGATTATTATTACATTTTTTAACAAAAAATGCATCCTCATCCTTATCTTTGAGGTCATCCTTGTGTCTAGCATTTGATTCTTCCATAATCTTGGTTTTTATCCCCTAGGAGTTGGTAAATTGTCCCTACTTTCAATTGCTATACGAAAATTTCAGTAGGCAGGGGATATGCTGTAGACTGGGGTTTCCAACTGGCGGCCCGCGGGCCGCATGCGGCCCGTGAGACCAATTTTGCGGCCCACAAATCATTTTAAGAATTTTTTTTTTAATCTCAAGAAAAGTTACGAAAAATATTTCATAACTCTTCAAAAAATGTATTAATATTCATAAGGCAAAAATGAGCAAATGAAGTTGATAAAGAAATAATAGTCAGCCGTTCTACA
>CABFOV010002508.1:0-24345 GCA_902141375.1 Timema poppense
CAGTATATCTCAACACGAAACTAGCGCGTTAGCTAACTACTCCACCGAGGCGGGTAGCACTGATAAAGTAACAATTAGATGAGTGTATGGTGACATTCTGTAAGGAAGAATATTTTAAAAACTACGAACACTTTTTTTTATGTCAATTTTTTTTTATCACCGCGTCTTACCACCCGTTCGGATTTATACGTTTATATACTAATTACGCTAGTAGTTTTAGGGATTAAGAAGACTATATTTAGAGAAAGTGTACCCAAATTTGCGTAAAGGGAGAGTGGATTTTTTTAAATATAAAACTCTCAGAACACGTGACCGAGATTTGAACCCCTATCTTCCCGCCATCGGCAGTCTAGTATACTGCGAGAGTAGCGCGTAAGACCACGAAGCGGGTGCAGGTACTATCGATATTACTTTTTAATTATATTATTGGTGTTATTCTATTGGTAATATAACCCACTTAGTGGTCGAATGGTTGAAGGCTTTACTCTCGCTATAGGCCCGACTGCCGATGGCGGGGAGATTGGGGCACTGAAGGGAGAGTTTTTTACATGGTTTTCCAAGCTCCTTCGGCGCAAATGCGGGCACACTTTTATAAATTCACCCTTCTCTTCCATACATTAGTGTAACCAGTTCATAAACGTGAAACCCGAATGGATCACATGACAACAATAAGTATATTCAAAAGTGACAGCTGTCACTCACATGATTTGACGTTTGAATATATTAAAATTTGTGTTAGTACATATTATAGGTGTCAAAAGTTTCTTCCTATTCGTACTACACTGTATGCATTGACGAGAATAGTTAACAATCTTACCTGAGCAGTACCTGCCAGCCAGGCCGCCAACAAAATGGTGAAAATCCTTTTCATGACAGTTTAATTAGGAACACGGGAAAAATGGCGATTTCTTATCTCCCGGTCTTGTCCCAGTTATAGCGTCAGACTACAAAATATTGTTGACTTTTATACTCATAGAGCACAGGAGCTATTTTACAACAACAACGACAACGACAAAAACTAGTCCCATTGTCCTGTCGGGAGGAAACGGTGCGATAACTTTTAATTCTCGTTCCCTCCGAGGTGGACATTGATATAGTATTATCTGTATATGTTCGATTACGCGAAGAAAATGTACCAATGATTCACTTCTGGTCAAAATTACTGTTTTTAAAAGAAGATTAACAGTTGATTCTTTCTCCGCTGTGTTTTGTGTGTTTGTGTTTGTGTGACAAACCAGGGAGGGGGCGGGAAGGGGTTTATTTTCCCACGGTGGATTCCTCTATGATTTAAAGTCCATTTCCTGCATAGTACTGCATTCTTTCACACCGGTGATATTTAGCGAGCGCATTCTGGCGTAGTAAGCTTTATTACAAACGGGTTTTTATAGAAACACCGCATTGAATAGATCAATAATTGGGTTATTAGTTGACCTCGGTGGTCTTGGGGGTAAAGTGATCGACTCAGGACCCGTCGCCCGTGGGTTCAAACCTAGCCGAGGGTCGAGGGATTTTTATTGAGCGATAAAAAAAAATCCGTAGCACAACTTTCGTCGTCGGAGAAATAAAGCCGTCGGTTCCCAGGTCGATTGTGGTATGTAAATGAACCCTGGAAGGTAGGTGGAAATACTTTTCCCGCCAAAATTGGTTGTCACGTGCACGTTAAATACCTTAATAAAAATTAAAATAATTGATCTATTCAAGTGAAAAACCTGTACCTAAAAATAACGAGATTCGCAAGAACTAATAATCATCTCATATCTGTGTGAAATAACCGGCCTCGTTGCATAGCTCCTGGCTGTTGACCTAGAGGTCCGGGGTGCGATTCCCGCCTGGTACCATGGATATTTTTTCCCTCGAAAAGAGAATAATTCCCACGGTCACCAGGTTTTGGGTAATTAGGTTTAAGTTAGGTTAAAAAACTTCGTTAGCTCCACCCCGTCATAATCACCACCCCCACCTTATACTCTTTATCACCCTCACCTCATAGGGATATTATTATTTAATGGAAACTCGTAAGACCGATGTATAATGCAATACAGTAGATTCCAGATTATGCGAAATAAAGGGGCGGACCTGATTTCGTATGACCACAATTTCGGATAGTTTTATAGATTCTAGTGGTGGTGGTTTCATTATGATGATGATGATTATTATAATAATAATAGTAATAATAGGTGACCTGGCGGTCTAGGAGTAAGGTGTCAGATTTCTATGCTGGCGGCCGGGGTTCAATCCCCGGTCCCGGCATAAATTTATCTGATTACCAAACCCTTCCAGATTACCAAACCCTTCCTTCACCTCTGACAAGACATCTTGGGAATGTGAGGAATGCCAGGCCTCCACCGTGGTTCGGATCCCCCGTTAAGCTGTAGGTCCTCCATTTCATCTCACAATCACCCTACCATTACACATTAGCGTAAGTGCGTTAACCCGAACGGATAGTAAGACGCGGTGCTAATAATAATAATAATAATAATAGTAAAAATAATAATCATACATTGGAAATTTATACAATATGTGAAATGTAATCCCGAATTATTGTATTGATTAAAATTATTTGAATTTACTGCCATAAGTATTTTAATAGTGATAGGCCTATATACCCACTTCAATGGTCGAATAGTCTAAGGCGTCACTCTCATTTTAGACTGGCCATATATATAGGATTGATGTATGCACCTAGTACTACAATCCCCACCAAGGGTGTTCGTGCCGCTATTTCAATGTTAGAAACTATGGCACCTTAAAGTTGGCGTTCTATAGGGCTATTTTAATGTTTGATGTAAATTCAAAGTTGATTTTCTAAAAAATTTCCAGTAGAGATATGTACAGTAGCCCCACGGCTTCTTTGGTGCTGACTGACAGCTGACTTCTGACACTCAACATTTAGGTATATACATACATTTTGACCGTCAGAAATGACAGCTGCTAAACACATGTTTTTGCATATAATCTGGTTCGGCGTAGGGATACGTAATTTGGTCTGGTAACTTTTTAAAGCTGTCAGTCAGCACCAAAGAAGCCATGGGGCTACTGTAGGACTGTTGTAGGCATCTAGTACTACAATATCCACCAAATGTGCTCGTGACGCTATTCAATTGTATAAACTATTTTTATGTGTAATTTAAATTCAATATTTCCAGAAGAACCAGATTACACAGCCCTGTAGGATTGTTGTAGGCACCCAGTACTAAAATCCCCATCAGGTGTGCTCGTGCAGACATTTTATATTGTATAGAAATTGAGGCACCTTAAAGTTACAATCTATACGGCTATTTTCATGTATAATGTAACTTCAAAGTTAGTTTTCTCAACATTCTGGGAAGAGCCAGGTTTCACAGCTATGTGAGATTGTTGTTTACACCAGATTCAAAACAGAATTCCAGAATTTTCTTCTGTCGTGTCGCAGATTCAAAATATAAACTTTGGCACCTTAATTTGGTGATTTTAAGGAACTAGATTCGGGGTTTTTCGCTATCTATGGGAATTTTTTGAACTATACATTCGTTCTAGCACTTGCTAAGAGACTTTAGAACTATGCTCGCGCTTTAGCGCTATCTAGGGTTCCTTTTAGAACTATACTTGAGCCTAGTTTAATTTGTTTTTCTTATGTTGGCCCAAAACTGTTAGTTTATTGTGAGTGTGGAACCTTTTAGCCAGCTGAGACATGTTCAGAGAACATGTGTTACACTTTATAACCTATACTCTAGGGTTTTTAGAATAATGTAATATCTGCTCTATTGGGCGTGCACAACGGTTGAAATAATTTTTACGACTTATTATTTTATGGTCTATCCCTTATTAATAAGGTAAGAGGGTAGAATTCTATATTCATTTTTTGATTGTAGGCCTACTTATCTTGGGGACAATAACAGTGCAGGCCTTGCAGCTAACATAATAGTAGTTATTAATCATTTTACCCAGCATTTCACCGTGTTGGGATTCTGACATTCTGTAATAGACCTCCACATAAATTTGATTAGCTTAACATTCTATATATACCCGCCTCGGTGGCGTAGTTGGCTAACGCGCTAGTCATGTTGAAGCTCGACTGCTGAGGACGGTGAGATCGAGGTTCGAATCTCGGTCGGGTGAACTGGGGGTGGTTTTCCCTTAAATGATTTTCTACTCTCCCTCCACGCAAATGACCTTCCCAATTCCTAATCCATTAGCGTAATTAGTACTTAAAAGCGTATAACCCGAACGGGTAGTAAGACGTGGTGCTAAATACTAATAAACATCTTATAAACCTTGGCTAATTTTCTTGGTATTTTTTTTTTATATCTGGGACTTTTGAATGAACTCTCCCAATTATTGAAAAAAGGGTTTTTATTTCTTGGTGTGTTAATTGTGAACAATAATATGTTTTAGTAGTACTTTTTTTTTACAAAACAAAACATGTTTGACTCTCAATCTAAACAGACCTCATAAGTGTCAACACTATCTTTTGGCACCGGCCTGCAACAAATTAGTTAATTTTTACTCGTAAAATCACTACTTTATTTTGTTATATAATGATGCTGATAATGGAGTCATATTTTAACTATCTAACATTGGATATATTTATTTCTCAAAACAGCTATTTACTATATTGTTTCTCATTTGTTTAAGGAAAAAATGGCCATGAAACACACAGATCCCAAATCTGTCACTTTCTCTCTATTCACCGCAGAGGAAATAAGGAAGCTTAGTGTTGTAAAAGTGTGCACTCCGCTTGCTTTTAACCTAGTGGGGCATCCGTTACCCGGAGGGCTGTATGACCCAGCTCTTGGTAAGTGTGATCGAGGAACTTTAAACGGGTAACTTACACAAATTAGAAATATATGTTTGAAACTATTTGTGTCAGGTCTACCTAATATAAATTATGTAAAAGCTGTGCGCACTTAATCTCTATGAACACAGGAGCTCCTTAATTGCGTGTAGCTGTTTGTTTTTTTTCCACGGTGAAATCTCGTGTACTTCCTGTCGTGTACGTTATCCCATAAAAAAAAAACACTATCATCTTGTCCAATAAGTTTATATAGTTATTTTTTCTAATTATCATCTAGCACACTTGCCTGTTCGGTGGTCAAATCGTCCAAAGTGTCAATCTCCCAATGACGAGATTAAGGTGCGAATCCCTGTCTGGTGTATTGAGGGTGATTTTACCGAAATGGCTTTCCAATCTCTCTCTACACAAATTTGTGTACTTTTTTCTCCTAAATTAAACTTTCCTCATCCGTAGCAAATTAGCGTTTAATCATTACGGATGTGTACGTTCTGAACGGGTGGTGAGACGTGGTGACAAAACAAATTCTAAAATTCTATCAATATTGACCATAAAAAAAGTTACTATTTTTTAAAAGGCAATTATTGTCAGAATTTTAATATAACACAACTTTTGACACAAGGGGCTACATTTTTTTATTTGTCTCTCGTTGGTTGACCCCACAGGTCCTTTCTCAGAGTACTGCGATCCCTGCCGGACATGCTACAAAAACTTCTTCAACTGCCCGGGCCACATGGGCCACATAGAGTTGCCGTTGCCCGTCGTAAACCCCATGTTCTACCGACACATCTATATCCTGCTGAAGCTGAGCTGTCTCAACTGTCACATCATGCAAATACCAGGTGGGGCACTCACATGGACAACTTTATAATTATCTAGACATCTTCAGCCATAAAATTACTCACTTCATTGGCCGCGCACTCTGAAGCGCTACTCTCGCGGTAGATTAGACTGCCGATGATGGGGAGATTGAGGTTCGAATCTCGGTCGGGCTTACTGAGGGAGTTTTTTTCCATTCTCCCTCCATGCAAATGTGGGTACACTTTCTCTAAATATAACCTCTTTAATCCCTAAAACCATTAGCTTAATTACAGTAGCCCCACGGCTTCTTTGGTGCTGACTGACAGCTCACAGCTGACTTCTGACAGTCAACATTTAGGTATATACAGCTAAACACATGTTTTTGCAGATCATATGGTTTGGCGTAGGGATACATAATTTGGTCTGGTAACTTTTCAAAGCCGTTAGCTTTCAGCTGTGAGCTGTCAGTCAGCACCAAAGAAGTCATGGGGCTACTGTAGTTAAGCGTATAACCCAAACAGATAGTAAGATGTGGTGTTGGCTATTACCTTCATAAGTCAGGTGATATCCATTCAAATGAAGATGAAAATAAAGAAATTCAAATTTGATATAAAAGTGTATTCAACCCATCTCTGAAAAATCTTTTGACTGTCATTTACCTAATCTCTTTGTTTAATATTTTCTCCAGGTTACATGAAACACCTGCTGATCACCCAGTTGTCACTCCTGCAGGCCGGGTATCTGTCGGAAGCGCAGGAGGCAGAGTCCTTGGTGTCGTACTCGCTATCCAGCCACATTAACGCTGACGACGCGAGCGCGCAGGAGAGTTTCAACCTTCTCGTCAAGCAGAAACTGGATGATTTCCAAAAAACTGTCGTTTCTTGTGAGTTTAGTTGACAAAAACAAATAGAAATAAATGATAAAGATAATATTCAATAACCGAATAAAAGGGAGCAGGTGAATAAAAATGGCTACGTCTCACTTCTCATTTGAGTCATAGGAATTTATATTTAAGTAAGTAAAGTGCTCGCATCAGGATCTGATGTTTGTGGGTTCAAACCCGACCAGGCTCGACAGATTTTTCTTGATCGAGAAAAATCTGTAGAACAACTTCCTTAAGAGGGGACGTAAATCATCTTACCTTAATAATAAATTTTAATTTTGCATACATTGTCTCTATATGCAAACAATACTTAAACACCTCAGATACCATGCAATTTTGAATAACCTTGAAATAACACAAAAAAAAATGAGGGTTGAAAAATGAAATTTAACTAAAAATAAAACCATTTTTACGATGCTCTAGTCATTAACCATACATGGACGATATCACCATAAATGTATTTGATACTATAGTAAAAAGATTTAAAAAAATGAGATTTAACTAAAAATAAAAACATTTTTACGGTGCTGTAGTCTTTGATACTATAATAAGATTAATTATTGCCTAATGGCTTGGAAATGTATGTCAGCGTAGAAACACTTCTTCCATGTGCTGGTAGTTAATAACTTTCTTTTTTATTTGTGTCTGTTACAGGCAGTGTTCCTGTCTGTATTAAAAGTGAAGTCTTTACCAAAAGTGTCGAGTCTTTGAAGAACAAACTGTTAGAAGCAGTGGTCAAGTATGTGTCGGAAACCAAGACTTGTCGGAGCTGTGAGAAACCTATGAAGAAACTCACTTTCTTCCAGAACAAACTCATGACGTCTGTCACTAAAGTGGAAACTTCCAGCAAGTTCTCAAGGTTATCCAAGACTAGACTTAATTCTTCCTTTATCATGTAATGCTTCAATCTTCCACTGTCCTTTGACCAATCTTCCTCCTTTAATTGCTTACATTCTTCTCCTCTCACTTGAACACTTTCTGTTATCTGCTCCTCACATCTCTTTTTGGTCCTCACTTGGGGTCTTTTTCTACAAATTCATCAACATCATTCTCCTTGGTATTATTTTCTTTTCCATCCTCATTACATGTCCATACCATCTCAGCCTTGCTTCCTCTACTATCTCATGTACTCCAACATCCTCATTACATAGTTCATACCATCTCAGTCTTGCTTCCTCTACTATCTCATGTACTCCAATATCCGGTTGGGTTATCTCAAGTTGTTTTCTACTCTCCTTCTTGGCAAATGCCTCCGTAATACCTTCCCAATCCCAAACACATTAATAATTAGTTCATATGTGTATAACTCGACAGGTATCAACATGCAGAGACAAATCACATATAGTTTTATGATAACAAAAATGCTGTCTGTATTTTTTATTATTTGATTTAAAACATAGATAACTTGTATTACTACATTAAATTTAGCTATACATCCAAATTTGTTTGAGTATAACTTTTTTCACCAAAAAGTTATTACATTAAAACCTCTGATAGCCGAAATAAAAGGAGCTTTAACTCGTTTTGGATAAGAAAAGTTTTGAGTATGAAATTAATACCCCTCTGAAAAGTTAAAGGATAAAAAATAATAATAATAAACTACATAACATTTATGCTTACAAAAAAAGTATTTTTGTAAATGTATGTACATACAGTATTTAAAAAAAATTGTTATTCAATAAAACAACAAAAACAAAGCTATAATTTCTTCTTAAGAAAGTTTGAAATTTTCTTTTGACTTTTTTATTTACTTGTAAAGCTTATTAACAAATAAAGGCTTTACCGAACTAAAATCTTTATTTGGTAGTTCAGCTACTAAAAAAAACATAAACAGAAATGCCGGGTTTAGGATATGGACGGTTTTACTGTATTCTTATAATATATGTTTGTATTTATGGTCTATGCATGAATCAATTACAAAAGTTCAATTTGAGGTTCCTGTATTTGAAAATATCGCTCTGTTTACTCAATCGAGACTATAACTTCATGTTTTTATTCCAGTTCAATTCAAACTCGATTCATATCCCCGAATAAAAATTCCTTCACTTACTAAATAATTTTTATTTCTATTCTGTTGGCAGTGCCTCTCAAGATCCTATCTTACAAAATGCAAAATCTAAGTCGGCGATCACGACGATAATGCCGAATGAACAGAGGTAAGAACATTTCTAGCGTCATTGGTGAATTGCTTTTTGAGTTCTTGTTAAATTCGAAATTATTGATTTTTTATAAGAGTTGAAAAAAACTAATACAGTCTAGTTTCATTTTTGTTGTATTGTAATCTTCATTTTACCTACCAATCTAAAATCCAAATTCTAGAATGCATAATAAGAATCAAAGGTTTATTTTCCCAAATTGTTATGATTTATATTTCCACAGTTTTTATTTTATTACATTTATTAATTTTTTATTTGTTGTAGAAAATATAAATCAAAACTAAATCATTAATTTTTTTGTTTTAACGGCAAGCTTGTGCAAAACTTCCAATATGTTTGTGAATCTTGTTAGCAAGGAGTACGAAGATCACTTTTTATATTCAATAGCTTTGTGATCGTAAAAATATAATAATGTGGCTATTTTTATATAACTTAATGCGCTAAACTTACTTGAAATTGTTTTATTGCACAATTGTTAGTAATATTTTGTTTTAATATGATAAATTAAATAATTATCGCAACTTACAAGTAACCTACTTTATATCTCTATAAAAAAATACATCTTTTAGATTTACGAGGTAACTATATTATTTTTGGAAGAAGGTACAACAAAGTTGGATAGAAACATAAAAAGGTACAAACACAAAATATGGCTTTTACAAAAAAAATAATAAAAAAAATAAAAAAAATAAGACAATTCACATTTTACACCATTGTCACTGGACAAAGAGGTAATGGCTGTTTCTTGAAGAAAATCAATCGTTATCGCCCAATCCCTCGACCCAGTTATCATTCTCTCGGAACTCATCAGGACGGAACCATATTGTGTTCGTTTCATTTTATATGTTTCTATTCACCTTTCCTGTACTGTCTTCAAAATTTAACAAAATATAAATCTAGAAAAGATTTGATATTTAAAATGTTTTGGGAATCTTTATCTTAAACGCTCTCAGGGTTTCTAGGAATCAAAGGGTCTTTCATTGAAGAGAAGTGCTCACTTTGTCTCTTGTTTCCTTGCAGAGATCATCTCCGCAAGCTGTGGCCTGAAAACTGTGATTTCATAACGGCCATACTCCCTGTCCTCAAGACCTCCTCGCTGCAATATCCCACAGATATATTCTTCATGGACCTGGTTTCAGTACCCCCTCCAAAGACAAGACCGGTAAGCATGGCAAATTATCCATCTGAATTTAAAAATGGAGTAATCCATTGTTTGTGTACTATGTACTTTCTTCTTCTTTGTGTTTGATAAAGGCAACAATGCCGTAATATTATGATATTTGTGTTAAAATGTGTGTGTGACTACTTCTACTATAGAAGACAGAAGGAAGAAGATGTCACCTTTGTGCATTGGACTCTTTCCCTAGGTGGGCTTTCTTCATCAAATTTACTCTTAATAGTTTATTTTTCCTTTTTCTTTAGTTTTATCACTTTCCTTTATTATAAAACCATCTGAATTTAAACAATTTATTGATTAATAGGAGTTTGCAACATTCACTTTTTAAATTTGAGGTGAAGTCGGATCAAATAATATGAAAATGATGTCTTCCCAAAGCAAAATCGAAGTTTGAAAAATTAAAAAAAAAAAATGTTGGCTAAAATATTATACCCTGCATAACTATGTAAATCTAGGTATTAAATATATTTTACAAAATGCTATATTACAAACATAGTTAGTATATCTCGTCTTAAAATGATAAATTAAGTTACTCTCACAAAGTGTAATATAATTGTTTAAGATTTTTTTTAACACTAACACTAATTTGTGATGGAAATAACAGCAGAAAAAAACATAAATGTGTGTTTTAACTTTTTTTTGCAAATTTTTTGTAATTGTCGAATCGAAGTTGAAGTAAACTAATGTTTCAAACAAAGTCGGAAGTTTTGCACACCCATAACGATTAAGAGTTATATGTTTGTAAAACTTTTAAAATAAATATTACTAATAACTGGGGGTTGGAATTTTGATGATATCTCATATATTTTTTGGTACATCACAGATAATGCTCATTTGTACATTAACTCTGTCCATGATCCACTGATTGCGGAAACGATTTGGTAATTTTTTATAATTTTGTATTCTTAGCTCATTTTTTTTATATTAATTTCTAAAAAATTATGTTGAATAAGTATATTTTAAAATATCTACTATCGATATTTTATGAATGTATAAATACTACAACATATGGTAATTTTTTCAAGCCACAGTTGTTGGAATAAGATAATTCAGGCAATGAACTTTGTGTACCCTATTTATCATCATCATCATCATCATCAACAACTGTTTCCAGCCTGTGGCCTGGTCAGTTTAGTAAAATGCCTCCTACTTCCTGCGCCCTTCCACCATTCTTCCTCATTTAATCCCTTGCATTATTCTTCTCTCACTTACACAATTTTTGTTATCTACTCCTCCTGTCTCTCTTTAAATACAGTAAGGGAGACCAAGGAAGAGAAGAGATAACAGAAAGTGTGCAAATGAGAGGAGATTAATGGAAGAAGAATGATTGAAGGAAAGAGGGAGATGAAGGCATTTTACTAAATTGAGCCGGTCACAGGCTGATGGTGATTACATCTAGATGACATGTTTCAATCCGTTGACAAAAGACCCAACACATTATCTCAGCTCAACGATCTGTTGTGTTGAAGGTGAACTACGTAGACAACAAGATGATGGAACACGCGCAGACCGAGGTGTACAAGAGGATACTGCAAGACAACATGGTTCTCCGCAACGTGATCAAGTTGGTGCAAGACGGAAACACGGAGGATTTGACAGAGGAAGGAAAGGTTGGTTCTTAGGACTTCAAACTATATCCTTAAATGTCACAAAACTCTCCGTTCTTAGCTCTCGAATACCAGTTAATAAAAGCTGTGGTATTTAATCTAGACATAGATCTAATTCACTAGTTTATGAATCTCGAGGCCGAATATTCACTTTACCTTCAAATCTGAATCTTGTAGGAAATTATGCATATAAGAGGATATAAGAATATAACAAAACAATAGAAATCAGTAATAGCAACTAAAGGTTAACATTTATTCATCAATTTTTGTTAAATTAATGGTCTGGGGTCTGGTTGTTCAGTTTGTCTTGTAGCTGTTGCAGCAACAATACATACATACATAATCACACCTTTCCCTTACAGGGTAGGCAAGAAACTGTGCATATATCTCAAAAAACAACTCCGTACTTAATCCATCCTCACTAACTTTCTCCACACTTCCCTGTCCTTATTTACATCCATACATGCTCTTTTATTATTAAAACTCCTAATGTTTCTCTTTTTCACACATTCGTCTACACCATTTAGCCACATCTTATATGACCTACCCCTTCTTTTTGATCCATACACTCTACCTTCATATATTTTCTTCGTCACCCGATCCACACTCGTTCTCTCAACAGGACAAAACCAACGTAAGACGTATCTTTCACCTTGTCCTGTTGGAGTCCCTTTCAAACCACACTCCTTCAGCCCCCATTCATCACTGTTTCTGTTCATACGAGTTTCTCCACATACATTTCTTAGATATCTTATTCCAACTCCATTTTCCTTGCTCTTGAGTGTCTTCTATCAAAACATCCGTACACCAATATTGGCGTCAACACACTTTTATAAACCGCCATCTTTTACTCTTTAGATACTACTTCATTCTTTGCAATAGTCCACATACATCCAACTAATTTCTGAGATGCATTCACCTATCTGTCAATTTCACTTTATATCCTTCCATTTTTACAGCACAATAAAATATTAAAACAAATCCCAATCCTTTAAGATTTAAGAGCTTCACCATCTGTTATTTTTAATCAACATTTAAAAAGTGCTGGTATTGCTCGTAGACGGTGGTGGGCGAGGCTCGCGGCAACTCGCCCCTCGAGAAGTTCCACTTTCTGTGGCAACAGATCCAGGGCCACGTGGATCACCTCATGGACAACAACATCAACCAGAACATCAAGAGCGGCAAAAACGTCAACGGACTCAAACAGGCAAGTCCGTGTTGCCCTAGGTGTACCGGGGGGAAACAATACGCCAATGTACCAATTACATTAATATGTTAGGGGTAAGAAAGGTTGAATTTAGAGGGTGTGTACCTGCATTTACATGAAGGGAGAGTGGAAAAACCACCCTTAATACACCTGACCAAGACAGAACTAGACCACACAGCCACCAAAGTGAGCTCAGAAATATTCCTTTTTTATGAACATGTGAACCTTAAAGCTGAAATTTTAAATTTCTGAATAGATTTTTTTTAAATTTATTAATAGTAATAATAATATTTAGCACCGCGTCTTACTACCTGTTCGGGTTATACGCTTTTTAAGTACTAATTACGCTAATGGATTAGGGATTGGGAAGGTGAATTAGAGGAAGTGAACCCGCATTTGCGTGGAGGGAGAGTGGAAAATCGTTTTAGGAAAAACCACCCCCAGTTCACTCGACCGAGATTCGAACCTCGATCTCCCTGTCCTCAGCAGTCGAGCTCAACATGACTAGCGCGTTAGCCAACTACGCCACCGAGGCTGGTTTTAAATTTATTAAATAACTGGATTGGAAAAAGTAAATTTAAGAGATTTTTTTTTTCTCTCTGTTTGAAGCAAAGAAAAGTTCTGCCTGGGGTAACCATGTAATTTATTTCGCGGCTACTCCAGGCGACGCTGGGTACTTCTGCTAATTGTTTAGTAATTTATCCTTTGAGCCGCCTTATTGTTAAACATAATATATTGTAATGTAATAAATACTTCATAATTATATTCGATTCATCTTTGCTTCTAATTTTAATATTAAAAGATAATACTTTGCACGCCTCGAGTAATTTGGGTCTCTGCAGGTGATTGAGAAGAAACAAGGTGTGATTCGCATGAACATGATGGGGAAAAGGGTCAACTTTGCCGCCCGCTCTGTCATTACGCCCGATCCCAACCTCAACATTGACGAGGTGGGGGTACCACAACCGTTTGCGACAGCGCTGACTTACCCGTCCCCAGTCACGACGTGGAACGTCGGGGAACTCCGGGAGATGATCACTAATGGTCCGACAACGTATCCAGGGTGAGGTTCTCGGTTTCACACGTTCGCGAACTTGTGGTGTGCGAAACTTTGGCTTTGAAACAAATGTCAGCTTCGACTTCTGACGGCTAAAATATTCTTATTTATTATCGATCATCGCCATTCTGAGTTGTTATACGCAGTTAAAATCAATATTCCCACGAAAAAAAAAATGACATAATTGAATTGTAAGTTGCTATACAGTCAACGCTTGATAACTTGAATCTCGATATCTCAGATAATACGGACAAAATTTTCCAAAAATAAAATTTTATTTAGTAACACGTCCGCCGCATGCTGGCAGGTTAAAAGTGTTATAGAAGTATTGTGATCAGCGGGCTGACGGAGATCTTGCAACACAGCGCTACTACCCCTCTCACCCCCGCACATACAGTACTGTATATAGATAATTCACAAGTACTATAGGCCTATTGTAATCTCACCCTTTCCCATCCCAGCAACTAACTGTGTTATTTATGTGTGTCTTATCTGATATGTATTGTTCACCTCGGAACATCAAAGTATAATATTACTTTAAATAAAGCCTCAGTTTCCATTCCTTAGACACAACTTTATTTCTGCTCTATCAAACAGACTTTTCATAACTCAGATAGACCCCGACCCCTTTAGTAGTATTCATCGAGAGTTGACCATAATAACTCGATTTATCGCTATAAAATAAAATATCGAATACAGTCGTACAATCAAACATTTTCCAAGTGATTTCATTGCTTAAAGTTAGATGAATAACCAACGATATAATTTATTTTTATTCAAGCCTAAAACAACAAACAAACAGGTTTTATTCTATCTGTGCCCCGTGGTGAAACGAGATAGGGCTATTTGTTTGTTGCAGGGCTGTAATGGTGGAAAACTATGACGGTTCCAAGATCAAGATTCCCGCCCACAGCAAAACGCAGAGAGAGAGCATCGCCAAGCGTCTCCTGACTCACACGGAGGACAGGGATTCCAAGGGGATCAAAGTGGTAAGCCCACTCTCTCTCTCTCTCTTTCTCTCTCTCTCTTTCTCTCTTTCTCTCTCTCTCTCTCTCTTTCTCTTTCTCTCTCTCTCTCTTTCTCTCTCTCTCTCTTTCTCTCTCTCATTCTCTCTCTCTCTCTCTCTCTCTCTCTCTCTCTCTCTCTCTCTCTCTCTCTCTCTCTCTCTCTCTCTCTCTCTCTCTCTCTCTCTCTCTCTCTCTCTCTCTCTCTCTCTCTCTCTCTCTCTCTCTCTCTCTCCCCCTCCTCCGAGCAGACACTCGCAATTACACGTCTGAGATAGAAGATTACAAGCCGCTGACACACATTGAACCGCACACACAAATAGTTGACATTTCAAATTCGTTATTAATCAGAACAGCTATAGAGTCAAACCCCACTTTGCGAATTTTTTTTTATACAACTGTTTTAAATTGTGACTATACCCCAAGTATCCGACAGTTGCCTCGCTCATACGATAGTTTAGCAATATGGCTCATAATGTTTCCTACTCCCTGCTGACTGGATGTGCAAGGGATCACACCCAGGACCTCTGGGATCTGTAAACAAGAACTATGACCACTAAACCACAAAGGCGATCAAATAAAGTTAATCACCTCAAAATTTTCGCTATTAAATCAAAGATATTTAGTGTTTGAATTTCTCCAGTTTTGTAGTTTGGACAACTATTGAAACTCAAGCTCGAAATTTCATGCACACGCACACACACACACACACACCTAATAAAACAGTGCTTTAAGTGTGTGGGTCATGTTTCTCAGGTCCACAGGCATCTCCGGAATGGTGACATCCTGTTACTGAACCGGCAACCCACCCTTCACAAACCTAGTATCATGGCCCACACGGCGCGCATTCTCCAAGGCGAGAAGACGCTTCGGCTGCACTACGCCAACTGCAAGGCGTACAACGCCGACTTTGACGGTGACGAGATGAACGCTCACTTCCCTCAGAGCGAGCTCGGGAGGAGCGAGGCTTACAATCTCCGTGAGTTCCGCCGCTTACTATTGTGTTTTTTTTAAATATCCATTTTTAGTAATTAGTAAAACTTATCCGAACACTTTAGTTCAGTTGTTAGCGTGTCTGTCTATTGAGGTACAGGGTTTGATTCCCGCCACAGTCGAAAAAATTATCGTTGGTGAAATGTGGGTTTACCCTTTCACAGGGATGAATTAACGTCCGGGGGACTGGATGTTGTGCCTGTTCTAGTATAAAGCTAGATTATAAGTCATATGAAGCTACAAGAGGCCTAGCCAGCCGGTAGTGGAAAATATATGGCTTGGATAAAAAACTGAACACAGGCTGGAAACAGTAATGGAGGTAAAATGTAAAATCAGTTAAAGTTGGATAGAGTAAAGCTAAGGAAAGTATAGAACGTAAACTATCTTTGAAGCTTGAGTGAGGAGAAATATGGGAGTAGAGAGGATTTAAAGAGAAGAGGACAGCAGGGAAAGTTGTTCTATAGTGTGTAAGAGACCCGCTATGGAGAAGAGAAGCGCATTGAAGTGTAAGGAAGTGTTGTACAGACCATACTTTGTATCCATTGTCACACATGCAGCAGAAACATGGAAATTTAATGTGAGAGAGACTAGGAAAGTGGAGGACATGGGAATGAAGTTTGTGAGGAGCATGTTAGCTGTCACGAGGAGAAACAAGATTAGGGTTGAAGTTATCCGGGCAAGTGTGGGAGGGGGACCATCAGCTCAGTAGACAAACACTTTACGGACTGAGCTAAGGCGTCGGACCTATATTATTTTTATGTTGGTAAGAATGGAGTTTGATATCCCCGATTTATTTCAGTTAATGTCAACTGTCAGTACGTCGTCCCTAAAGACGGCACGCCGCTCAGTGGTTTGATTCAGGATCATGTCATTTCTGGAGTGCGCCTTTCACTTCGTGGGGTTTTCTTCGACAGGTGGGTGAACTACATTTTAAATTAGGGATGTGTGAGTACTCAAAAGTTCAAGTTGAGCTTTTTAATAGCTATTCAATTCAAAGAATTTTTCAAAACCTGAAAAATTTAAGTACATTAAATCTTCAATTTCATCTCAAATTTGAGTTTTTTTTAGCGCTAAGTCTCACTTCCCATTCTGGTTGTACACATTAGGTACTAATTGCCTTTCCTGTGTTAGGAATGAGGAAAGTTGAACTTAGTGGAAGTGTACCTGCATTTGCTTGAAGAGAGAGAGAGAGAGTGAAGGAAACCATTTAGGAAAAAACACCTTCACCACCATCTGTCCAGGATTTAAACCTCGTCTATCTGCTTCAGTGGCCGCAAGGTCTAAGATAACACTCTTGCAAGAGATTGGAAAACAATGACTGGGAGATTGATTGATGTTCAAATCCCAATCTGGTGGTACTGCTAGTAATTTTTCCTAAATGGTTTTCCACTGCCTCTCCACGCAACTTTGTTACACCTTCCTATAAATTAAACCTCCCAAATCTCTAACACATCAGCGTAATAAGTATTAAGTACATATGCCTACAACTCGTACGGGTAGTAAGACGTGGTGATAATAAAAATTGCCTCCTCCTAATCATCGTCGGTCCATTCTATTGCGAGTGAGACCCCTTAGCCAAGATCTCGCGACCACCAAAGCAGGTATTGTGAATATTGTTTCAAGAAGTAATGTCCAGGGTTGTCCAACATATAGCCACCGCCGTGTGGAAACTGACAGTATGACCGGTGGTTTCAGGGAGGGATACCAGCAGCTTGTATACCAAGGATTGTCCAACAAACGCGGTGACATCGAACTTCTGCCGCCGGCCATTTTGAAACCTGCCCGACTTTGGTCTGGCAAACAAGTGCTGTCCACCATTATCCTCAACACAATCCCTACGGGCAAATACCCCATCAACCTCACGGGGACAGCCAAGATATCGAGCAAGGTGTTGTAACACTTATTATTAGCACTCACGTGGTCACATGTGCTTCAGATTTAGGCTTAGCACCCACCAAAATTATGTGGGATGTGATCTGGTGTGTGACCTGGCATCTAACATGCATCTCAGGGTTAAACCAATGTAAACATTATGAGTCGGCGCCCACTAAAGTGGTGCGACATAGTGGTAACTCAATACACGCCATGTCAATGTCAGACGAGGGCTGCATTCTCCACTTTTTTTGGTCACATGTTAATGGTAAGTTAGCTCATTTACTTGGCTGGATGATTTGTTTGAAATTATTAAAAGATACACAACCTAAAGTTTGTATCTCGTCTTAAAATCACATGCTTGAATTTTCTTGGTAATAAATTAAATATTGAAAAGAAAATAAAGCCCCCCTTCTGTCGAAGAAGGGGTCTGACATACCTTGACACTTTAATGTCTACAGTTTTATAGTAAGAGTGCAAGCCTTGCCTTTATATCTTATTTTGTGTGTTTAGTTTAAAATAGTCGTTTGGTGCTATTTTACTTTCCTTAGAAATAAAATGTTTCTTTACTCATTCTGTAAAACGACTGAAACTTTTCTGGATACATAATTATTTAACTCTTTAAAAACAGTTGTTTACTCAAAAAAAGGATGCACCTGTAAGTGTCATTTACCGTGATCATAATTATTGTGTCTATTAACTTTGACTAAATTTAATAAGGCCAAAGAGGTCCCGGCACAGATTTATCTGATTGCCAAACCCTTCCTTCACCTCTGACAAGACATCTTGTGAATGTGGGGAATGTCAGGCCTCCACTGTGGTTCGGATCCCACGTTAAACTGTAGGTCCTCCATTTCATCTCACAATCACACTATCATTACACATTAGCGTAAGTGCGTATAACCCGAACGGGTAGTAAGACACGGTGCTAATAATAATAACAATAATAATAATAAGGCCAAAGAATCTTCATCGTCAGAGGCAGACATTGTTACTAAATGTATCTCTGCCATGTTACTGCCAGATCGTGTCTCATATCACTTTGGTGGTCTCGCTGCCTTACTGTCGAACGCAGGACGTTCTATAATGCTGTAGCCGCTTTCCGTAAAAACATCGTGTTACAGAAAACATTAGTCAAATGGTAAAATATATGTTAGGGGGCTGTGGATGGTAGCCAGACCTACAAGAAATCACTTTCTGTTCATATTTTATACACCAATTTTGGTATATATTATTTATTATCTTGAATATCCTAATGATTTGAGGGTCCTATCCCTAATAAAGTGGTTGCTCTCTGACTATTTTAATCATATTTGGGGGGGTGGGAAGGGGAGGTATACATTTTCCCCGAACGTGACGGATGTTGTGATATGATGCAGGCGTGGGAGGTCGAGAAGGCTCGCCCTTGGAAAGCTGGGGGTACACCGTTCTCGGAACCTAACACCATGACAGAAGCTGAGGTGATCATCCGACAAGGAGAACTGCTCTGCGGGGTTCTCGACAAGACCCATTTTGGGGCCACGCCATATGGACTGGTTCACTGTTTGTACGAGGTAAGACTTCCCATGTCCCGGATATTAGATGATGGGGCGGCGGGAGACCTCAAGTTGATTTGCTGTTGCATCTGCGTTGAAGAAATAGATCATACCAATAAAATCCTCAGTCCCGGCACAGATTTTTCTGATTACCAAACCCTTCCTTCACCTCTGACAAGACATCTTGTGAATGTGGGGAATGCCAGGCACTCCACCGTGGTTCGAATCCCATGTTAAACTGTAGGTCCTCCATTTCATCTCCCAATCACCCTACCACTACACATTAGCATACGTGCGTATAACCCGAACGGGTAGTAAGACGCGGTGCTAATAATAACATACCAATAAAAATGTGTTGAATCCACATGGTTTTTTTTCCTCCCGAATATGAATCTTTATTCTACATTCAAATATCAAATTTTAAAACACAATAAACACAATACGTTAATTTTTCCATCATCGTCGTCGTCGTCATAATCTTCTTGAACTGTTTCCATTCCTTCCCATAACAGTCATTGCCTAGTTTCTCATAACTTCACTATTACGAAATAATGTTCTCTCTCCACTTCAACACTCTGTTTGTTCCCTCCGGACTCCCTCCCTTCCCCCCTTACTATCGTCACTCCTTACTCCCTCTCCTTCCTCACGCTGACCCGACTCTGAACGTATTATTTTGGTTTCAGTTGTACGGAGGAGCTTGCTCCAGCAGAATCTTGAGTTCGTTCTCCAAGTTGTTCACATTCTACCTCCAGAGGTGTGGCTTCACCTTGGGTATAGAAGATATCCTCATCCTGGACGGCGCGGAGCAGAAGAGGGTGGAGCACATCTTGGCGTCCAGGAAGGTGAGTCGGGTTCTCTGCCCAATGACTTGTATTTGACGACCTCATTCCTAAGTCCTTGTATACTAAGTGTTCTAAACACGTCTTGATTCATTTGTCAGGTGGGAGACGAACTGGTGATGTCAGCGCTTGAGCTTGACGAGTCTCAGGCGCACAATTTGAAGGATGAGATGGAGCGTGTTTACCGCACTGGGGTGAAGGGAAGGGCCATCATTGACCGAGCCTACAAGACATCGCTGGACACCTTCACAAATAACATTAACACGTTAGTATCATCTCTCGGGTCGTCAGAAGTCTCTGGACACCTTCACAAGTAACATTAACACATTTAGTATCATCTCTCGGGTCGTCAGAAGTCTCTGGACACCTTCACAAATAACATAAAACACGTTAGTACCCCGTCTATCCGACATCTTAGCTCAGTCGGTAGCATCGCTGCCTACTGAGCTAGGGGTCCCGGTTTCGACTCTCGTTTTGACCAAAAAATGTATCATTGGTAGAACCCCGTGAAAATGGTTTTATTTTTGTTAAATTTAATTTTTTAAATCTCACTTTTAGGTGTAATTTCTTTTTTATTTAAAATTACACGTTATCTGAGATGTTTAAGTACTGTTTACTTATTGAGACAATGTATACAAAATTAAAATTTATTATTAAGTAAAGTTAATCTGCATATTTTGCAATTTTGTAGCCTAAAGTTAGTTTACATTACAACAAAATACGAGGGCAGTTCGGAAAGTAACCTCCGTTTGGTTGTAAATAAAAAACTTCAATAGAAAAAATATTTTATTATATACATCTTAAAACTACGGATTTATACTATTTTTCAACATGGTCACCATTTAAATTTAAGCATTTGTCATAGCGTTTCATAAATGTACAAATTCCTTCTTCATAAAATTCAGCCTCCTCGGCACATAACCAATCTTCCACAGCATTTTGAAGTTTGTCGTCGTCATCGAAGTCCTGCGACGCAAGCCACTTCTCCATGTGAGTGAAGTGATGAAAATCACTTAGCGCCAACTCAAAGCTGTATCAAAAAGTACCATTTGAATTGCTCTTGAGTTTTTCAAGCACTGTGAGGACGAGCGTTGTCATGCAAAAACATAACACCGAGTGTCAGCATATTGCGACGTTTGTTTCGAATGGCTCGCCTAAGTTTCTTCAAAGTTTTACAGTAGACATCTGTTTATTCAAAGATTTTTTTTTTCCGTAAAAGCAGTGCTATTTCATTTTATAAGAGGATTTCGTGTAACAAGACAATTTTGTTTTATTTCGCTTTTCAAAAACATTGTAAATCATATCTAAAATCTACCAAAGGAAAAAGTACTTGATTCCTTATTTGTATGGTACTTTTCAATTTAAAGCGTTTTACCATTTTTACGGGAGTCTAATCATTGGTGAAATTAGGGTTTCTCCTTTCACAATGATAAATTAATGGCTGGAGATTGGCTGTTGTGCCTGTCATAGTCTTAAGTTCTATTATAAGACATATGAAGCCATGACAGGTCTAGAAAGCTGGTAACGGAAAGTATATGGCTTGAGTAATAAATTGACCCAGGTCACAGGTTGGAAACAGCGGATGTAAAGTAAAGTAAAAGTATCCCATCTCTCGGGTTGTCGGAAGTCTCTTGGACTTTCGCATTCCATGGTGCGAGTTACTCTCAAACTGAATTGTTGGGTTAAACGTCTGACCTGTATATTCTGGTCTGCCAGAGCTTGAATCGAAACTGGATGTATTGAATATGTTTGTATAGAGATGACGCAAATCCACTATCTTACAAACCTGGATCTTAATTTCACTTTTAAATCTTGAATCTCAAGTCGAGATTTCGTAAAAAGTTATGAACATAAGAGGAAATATAAATATAACAGAGTAATAGAAATAGTAGTTAAATGTTAACATTTGCTGTAACATTAATACTTTCAGTTCTAAGTGTTAAATTAATGGTCTGGGGTCTGGTTGTTAATTTGGTATTGTAATTATGAGGGACTGAACCAGTAATAAGCAGTAACAGAGCCTTAGCTAAATTACAGTTAATTTTTTTTTCACTTAAACATTAATTTTTTTTTGAAACTCAAATAACCTGAAGTATTTGAGAATCCCATCCCTATTTTTTTTCTTGAAATGGTTTACCCAAAAATGACAACTTGTACAATTTTTTTTTCTTTTTTGTTGTAATTGTGTCTTTCTACCCATTCGAACAACATACATATGAACTAATTACGCAAATGTATTATGGCGGTTGAATTTAAAGGAAATTTACCTGCATTTGCATGAAGAGAGGGTGGAAAACCATCGAGGTAAAAAAAAACTTCCCATTACACTTGACCGAGATTCAAGCTCTGATCTTTCTATCATCTGCAACCGAGTCTGTCGCGAGAGTGACATCTTAGACCATTTGAGCATCAAAGCGGGTGACAAAAGTGTGATTTGTCTCCCAGAGCGTGTCTTCCCACGGGTCTGCTGCGCAAGTTTCCCGACAACAACCTCCAGCTGATGATCCAGTCTGGCGCTAAAGGGTCCACCGTGAATGCGATGCAGATCTCGTGCCTGCTGGGACAAATAGAGCTGGAGGGGAAGAGGCCGCCCCTCATGAAATCGAGCAAGTCCCTGCCGAGCTTCGCCCGAGGCGACACAACGCCGCGCGCTGGAGGGTTCATCGATGGGCGCTTCCTCACGGGAATACAGCCGCAGGAGTTCTTCTTCCATTGCATGGCCGGCAGAGAGGTGTGTGCGTAGTTACTCGTGTTAGACATGTTCTCTATTTGGTTACTAAAACTACACATTGGGTATGAACTGTTAAATTTTGATTTTAGCCTCCTTAAACATTGACAACAGAAAAATGGCGCCAAACAGCTGTGTTCATTTAAACATTTAAAAGAGGATAGAAGGGCAGGGACTACACATTAATCAGAAAACTGTAGGCCTCAGGTGGGTGACCTGGAGGTCTAGTGGTAAGGTTCTGTTCCGGGGTTCAATCCTCAGTCTCGGCACAGATTTATCTGATTACCAAACCCTTCCTTCACCTCTGACAAGACGTGTATTAATCACAACTTGTGAATGTGTGGAATGCCAGGCCTCCCACCGTGGTTAGGATCCCACGTTAAACTGTAGGTCCTTCATTTCATCTCACAATCACCCTACCAGTACACATTAGTGTAAGTTCGTACAATCCGAATGGGTAGTAAGACGCGGTGATAATAATAATGATAATGTAGGCCTCAGAGCTCACAAATAAAACACAACAAAACACATAATTATTAACTTTTCAGAGTACGTCAGTTCCCTTCTACCCTCTTTTCAGGGTTTTATTTAAATGATAATAACAACAACCAGTGGTGGGCGGGTAAAAATGTTGTCGGGTGACCTGGCGGTCTAGTGGTAAGGTGTCAGACTTCTATACTGGCGGTCGGGGTTCAATCCTCGGTCCCGGCAAAGATTTATCTGATTACCAAACCCTTCCTTCACCTCTGACAAGACATCTTGTGAATGTGGGGAATGCCAGGCCTCCACCGTGGTTCGGATTCCACGTTAAACTGTAGGTCATCTATTTCATCTCACAATCACCCTACCATTACACATTAGCGTAAGTGCGTATAACCCGAACAGTTAGTAAGATGCGGTGCTAATAATAATAATAATAATTGAAATGTTGTCACTTTTAGTTAAGTTTGAATGAGAACATTGAGATTTTTTGAGTTCAAATAGTATAGGACAGTATTTGTACTGTGATCTTGTGGTCAAAGTTCCCGGCCGGGCTCGATTCCTGGCGTTTCTAGATTTCTCCTTGAAGCGGTTGGTCTGGAACAGGGTCAACTTAGCCTCGTGAGGACAAATGAGGAGATATTTGAATGAACAAGAAACAGCTCTGATCTAGAAAACTGAGATTAGTAGCTTAAGCGTTTGCTGTGCTGACCACATGACACCCTCTATCCGCAAATGTTGGCACTATTCGCCAACGGCGGCTGTTTGATTGGTATGACCCGATTGTGGGATAATGCTATGGAGTTTATTTGCACTAAAAGTATTTCAAGTTAAACTTTTTTTTTTATAAATATATATAAACCATAAAATCAAAACCTGAATTTTTAAGAATAAACACTCTTTTTTTTCTGTGCAAAAGTTTAGACTAATGATCATACAAATTCAGATTTTTAATTAAATTCAATAAAGTTGTAAAAATTATGAAAAAAAATTTAAATAAGACAGAAGGAAATAAGAATATATTTACCACTAGATAATAACTTGGAATTGAATCAAACCAATTAAACTCTATTTTTATAATTATATTTTTAGGAATTGAAAATTCTAAGCACTCAAATTTGTCAAGTTTTAAAAAAATCTTTTAATCAAGTTAGGAAAAATACTAAGAGTCAACTTGAATTTTTGAGTATTCACGTATCCCTTTTATAATAAATATTGATTTGTATGGGGGGGGGGGG
>CABFOV010002508.1:24569-39299 GCA_902141375.1 Timema poppense
GGGGGGGGGGGATTAATTATTAACGTCGAGAGAATGAAATAGAGAAATCAAAAATCCTGCTAAAATTTAAGAATTTGAATCGAGAAAAACCAGGAATTGTTACAAATATTTTCCTTGTAACTTAAACTGAGCTGTATGTTTGTCTAATAAGTTGTGTTTGTGTAAAAAAAGTTAAATACTGTATTACTTTCTACACAGGGTCTAATAGACACGGCGGTGAAGACCAGTCGGAGCGGTTACTTGCAACGTTGTCTTATCAAACATCTGGAGGGGCTCGTGGTACACTACGACCAGACTGTCAGGGACAGTGACGGAACAGTGGTCCAGGTTAGTCTCAGGGACACTATTATTCCGGGATAAACTATTTATTCTGAATCACGAATGAAACTCTATAGAGTAGGAGGTTTCTAACGAAAAAGTACCCAAGGTCCACAATTGAATCCACAAGTCCACCGGATTTTAATCGGCTAATTTTTGTCAAACTATGGAAAAGAAAAGATCGGTTATTTTGTCGTTAATTAAATGAGAAGTGATCATTTTAAACATGTTTAAGTGCATACTAAATGATTCAAGACTTTCTGTTTCAATTTATCGGCTAAAAACATTAATTTTACATTAAACTTTGGGGACCGTAAAAAAGGCATTGTGGGTCCCATTCGATTTGAGGTTTTAAAGAGATTTATAAACACAATCATCATAATCAACTGTTTCCAACCTGTGGCTGGATCACTTTATTAAAATGCCTCCATCTTCCTTTATCGTTCCAAGAAGATATGTAGACAATAATAATTACTAACTGATAATTTAATAATCCAATAATTAAATATAATGTAAACACAACATCCATCTACCAAGAGTCAAGACACAACTTTTAACATGCAACTACGGAGTTAAAAAAAAAATCAAGAATTAGGCACCAAAAATATCTAAGTGTTCATGACCTACCTCTAGCCATACATAATTGTGTGTTTTGTTGTGTTTTATTTGTGAACTTTGACGCCCACACTTTTCTGGTAAGTGCGTACCAGTCATTCTGAAATTCACCGTTCTGATTGCCAGCAGGCCTACTCCAATTGAAAGCAAGGAATCAAAACTATCAAGAATCATAATATTAAGATCGGTTTTCGATTCTTTTGATAAGCGAGTATCGAGGTATTGAAGAATCCGAGTTTGACATTCCGATTTTGTAACAATCCTTTATTTTTGTAATACTTGACTCGTACATTGAGTGAACGTGCTCGCCATAAAAACAAGACACGTTAACATAATGTCTGTTGAAGGATGCAGAGTGCAGAGGCGTATTAAATCGACTAGTTCCTTCCTTACACCCTTGTGAAGGACACCTATACAGCAACCATCATGTGCATAAACTCACTATCTCACAATAAGAGATGGAGTGAAACTGAATCTTAATCTCACCTACAAATCTTGGACCTTAGAAAACTTGATTAGCATATTAGGTTAAGGTTCTCACACTGGAGTGATTTTTTCATCTTCCATTTCGATTTTGTTAACTTTAAATTGGTCTGGTTGTTTGGTTTTTCATATAATGATGGGCTTAACCAATGGTAGTCATTAATTGATGGGACCCTCAAATCTTGAATGATATTAGTGATTCAAGGATTCGAGAAAATATCAGATTTATTAGGTTTTTTTTAAATTGGAATTTATTTTAGAGCTTTTAATACAGCCTACTGCTTGGTGGCTCAATCCTAACATGATTATTGGACAGAATTAGCAACCAGACCCTAGACCAGTAATTTAACATTTAGTTATTAATTTTATTTTATTTTATTCTCTTCTTTTATATTTCTATTTTCTCATTTTAATCATTTCTTACGAGATTCAGATTTGAATTCAATATTCAGAATTTGAAGTTTAAATGATTTAGATTCATAAAATAGTGAATAATTTAACTAAAATAGCTCTAAAAAAAGCTTGTATACAATTTGGAAGATAATTTTTAAGAAAAACTATAAATTGGTTTTTTTTATATCTCATCTAAAACTTCTATCTAAATCCTTAAATCTTCATTATTTTTTTTACAACAGTTTTGCTACGGCGAGGACGGAAGGGATGTACTAAAATCTCAGTTTTTTAAAAAAGAACGGATCCCGTTTCTGGCCGAGAATTGTAAAGCTATTATTGAAAACAAGTCGACGATGGCCAAACTAGACGACAAGGAGACGTTGGAAAATATTTCCGACAGGCAGAAAGAGGTAAGCTTATTTTTAAGTGTTTATTTAATTAAATTAAATATAAAACTGTACTAGCGAAGTTTCACTAATATCAAAGTAGAATTCTTTTCTTATTAGTATTTTAAGCCCACCACAAATTTTATAATCCATAGGTTTTTTTTTAATCTTTGCAAGCAACTTGTACTTATTATTATTATTATTATTCGTTTATTTTCTTAGTTTACTTTCCTTATAGTTAAAATTACTGTATTAGCTCGACAATGACAAACAAATAGAAAATGTTTTTGTTTATTTTTTTAATCTTATTTCTTATGTAGTAAGTCAACAGCCATTGTTATTTATTTTTTAGATTTATGAGTGGTCCAAAATAAATGGTCATATTCTACAAAAAAGATGGCTCAAACCTTTCGTGAGATTCTCAGCAGACATGAAAAGCTCCATCTCTCCGAAACGGCTAAGAAAGTTCGTGAAACACACGGGCCGATCAAAGGCGAGTCGGAGTCTTTGCAAGGCTTGGCGGGGGTTGGACGCAGAAGAGAAGAACAGGTGCTGGCTCGACTCATATAAGTGAATTAAGAGAAGGGGGGAGGTGGGGGTTCAACAAGCCCACCTTTTAAATTCGGAGCAAACTCTAAACAAATATATGAAATATTTCTTAAGCCGAATCAAAGTTAATATATTTTTTTGTATTTTTTGTTTGTTGTTTTAAGTTTGAAAACATGTTAAACTGAGGTTATTTATTAGGGTTGAGTCTTATCCGCTGTTTTATGAATCCGAATATCCATTTTAACTTTGAATCTAAATCTCGGGAACAATGATGAAAAATAGAGAAAATATAATGAAACTATATAAAACATAATTAATAACTAAACTTTAACATTATTTCTTATAATACATTTTATTATTATTATTATTAGCACCGCGTCTTACTACCCGTTCGGGTTGTACGCACTTACGCTATTGTGTAATGGTAGGGTGATTGTGAGATGAAATAGAGGACCTACAGTTTAACGTGGGATCCGAACCACGGTGGAGGCCTGGAATTCTCCACATTCACAAGATGTCTTGTCAGAGGTGAAGGAAGGGTTTGGTAATCAGATAAATCTTTGCCGGGACCGAGGATTGAACCTATAATCCATTTAATATAACATTCATACATTAGGTTAAGTGTTAAATTACTGGTCTGGGACCTTGTTGTTAATTTTATGATATAATAGTAATTGTTTCTGAACAATCAAAAATCAGTTTCAGGGCGCTAAAACAAATTTCACTTGGAAAATTGAAAAAAAATAAGGTTTTTTTTAAGGTTTAAGTCAAGAATCCGAAATTTTCTCGAATCCTCTAATCTTGAATTTTCTCAAGGATTTAAAGTTACCATCCCTATTACTTATATAACTCGGTGTACTAAAATTACTCGGAAAACGTTATATTGCAAAGTAAAGACATATCTGGTATTTGTTTTGAAGTCAAGATGAAATTTTGCACACCCCTACTAAGTAATTTCATGTTTTACCCAAACCATAAAATGAATGATCTTTGACAAGAATTTTAATATATATATTGACATTTATGATGATTTAGGGTGAATGAAAAATGGAAACACTGCCCAGATCCGGTGACTGCGGACTTCCGTTCGGACTGCGACTATGGAGCTCTGACGGAACACCTAGAAGGGCTCATGGCTGACTATAAGAAGAGCAAGGACTGGGACACGCTCCACAGAATGATCAGCCTCAAGTCCATGTTGTCACTAACCCCTCCCGGGGAGCCTGTCGGTCTCCTGGCTGCTCAGGTGAGCTTCTGCCTCGGTTTACGCCTGGGGATCATTTGAATCCTCTTTGCCCTTTTAAGGAAGAACTCTTTTTCACCGTTTGAAATAGTTAACGGCCTCCAGACCGGCCAAACGGTCTAAGGTGTCACTCTCACAATAGACTTGACTGCAAATCATGGTTGGGTGTACTCAGGGTGCTTTTTTCCTTAATATTTATCCACTCTCCCTCCTTGCAAATGTGGGTACACTTCCTATAAATTCAACAGTGCGTCTACCAATCAGGAAAACGGGAACTAGCCAGATATTTGAAGTGGGTGCAAAAAAACTGAAAATAAGTTTGGAATCTCATAAATTACACCAAAAAACCCCATGAAAATGTTGTTTTACTCAAAGTATTAATTATAATAATCAAAAAGTCATTAAATTACAATGTTATTCAAACTGTCATTTAAGTTTATTTAAATTTTAAAACTTATTATTATATGTAAAAAAATAATTAATAAAAATTATTGGGGAAGGGGGGGAAGGAGGGGTCAGTCCTTTTGAGTCAGGAATTTCAGAAAATGACCAAGGGAAAAGTCAGGAATTTCATTGGTCAAGTTGCGTGGACACCATGACTCAACCTTCCTCATCTTAACACATTAGTTGAGTTAGTATATGCGTGCAACCCAAATGGGTAGTGAGACACGCTTATTAAAAATAGTTATTTTGATGCTATTTCTTCCTTGTACGTATTTATCTCTTTGAAAGTTAAAAATGTTGCCTCTAAATACTATTGTGTATTCCTGTAAATTAAAGTGCTCCTTAAATTTCAGTCAATCGGTGAGCCCTCCACCCAGATGACGCTCAACACGTTCCATTTCGCCGGCCGCGGAGACATGAACGTGACCCTGGGTATCCCGCGGCTGCGCGAGATCCTCATGATGGCGTCCAAGACCATCAAGACACCCAGCATGGACATCCCGTTCAGGACGGACGTCCCCAACATCCACCGGGAGGCCAACAAGTTGAGACGCAAGTTGACGCGGGTGAGCGTGGCCAGCGTTCTGGAGTACGCCGCCATCACGGATTACATCCAGCTTCAACCGCAACGGTATGCAGTCAGGGTGTGTCATCGGGGGAGGAATTGAATATTTGAATTTAGAATGTTCAGTTTTGTGGAACACTCTGAGACTTTACTTTGGAAACCAAAATTCTGACTTTGGCAACTATTCGAGGTTTGAGGATTCAAGACTCAAATCATGATATTATTTCAATTTTGTAGTGAAATTTGTTTTTTTAAGCTCTATTACTGCTCATGGGTGGTTCAAAACCAATTATAATTATAGAATGAACTTAACAACTAGGCCCCAGACCATTAATTTAACACTCAATTGAATGTATTAATGCTAACATTTACTATTTGTATTTTATACTATTTCGTTATTTAATCGTATTTCCTTTTATAATTTTTTTTCCAAGATTTGATTTAGGATTGGAGATTTAGATACAAGATTTGGATTTGTAAAATTGTGGTTTTGACCTAACTCTAATTACAAAGTATTGTGCAATAAAACATTATTTTTGTGATTACAATGTAGGGGATTGCAAAGTTTGATTATTTTTTGTTAATTATTGTTTTATGCTTTGGAAAAATATTATATTGTGCTTTCGTTTCGGCTGTCATCATTCTTATTGGTGGAGCTAGAATTTTTTAAATCGTAGTTGGTGCTAATTTTTTCAAATTAAAAGTCAAATATTCTAAGCTTCCAATACCAAAATTGTAGTATATAAAGTTATATAAATAAATAAGTAAAATCAATTTGAGATTTTTTTCAAGCATAAAACATTTTAACAAAAAAAAATATTTGAACTTTGAAGAATATCTCAAACATTTTATTTCTGTTCACATCAAATTGAAAAAAATGTATTTATCGGTGTAAACTTTAATTCTGTGTTTCAGTCAAAGGATGTACACTATCAAACTTCAGTTTCTGCCGTACCAGGCCTACAGGTCCGATTTCTTCGTCAAACCAGCAAACATTCTGAAATATGTGGAAAAGAAATTCTTCGCAAGAGTTCTCGCGGAAATGAAGAAACGGCTCAAGTTTCGTGACACCATGTGAGTTTTATAACAACCATTACACTAATAATATGTGCTTTTATGCAAACTATGTAAAATTATACACCTTATTAGTCATTACTTTAGGTTCCCTTACACGACCCCTGCCGCCATTTTTTCCCCTCGATTCCTCAAAATTGAAATTAAGGGTGTGCGAAGCTTTGAAAACTCCAACGGTTTACATATAGTTTGAAAGTGGAATTCTCAATTCGACAATTACTACAAAGCTTCGGCAAAAAAATATTTAAAGTTAAAACACAAACTTTTACAGTTATTTCCTTGAATCTGAATCCAAAATTTTTCTTTCGAATCTTTGAATCTTCAAAAACGTGTTTTTTATAAAAGTAAAAAAATCGAAAAATGCTTTTGTTTTTAAACAAACAAATGAATATAAATAAAACAGTAAAGTTAAAACATGTATTGTTTGACTATAAGGAATGACTGTTAAATAAAGAACGCTAATGTTAATGTCAAGCCCCATCTATACATAAAACAGTTATATGTTATTTAAGTTTTTTAAATTTAATTCTGGGGTCAGTTCAAGTTCGTCTAAACTGTCTTAAACGAGCCTGTTAATTTTCCTAGGCAGTCTGGTGGCGGATGCATATACTAATCGGAGAAAGTGAAATATTTTTTAAAGGAAATTGGCACAGTAAACCAATTTCTTTTTTAAGAAGGCTTCTTGGTAGTTGGTACAACTGAAAAGTTGCATTATGTTTATTTATTTGTCATTTTTATAACGTTTCAATACCAAAGAAGACACCTAAGAGAAAATTATTATATCATAGATAAATGTTTCCTATTTTATTGCGTGATTTGGTTTTTTTTTTTGTTTTTTTATCTAACCGAAGCCAAATTTTCGTGTTTTCCCAATTTCACTAGTTTATTTAATTATTCCTTCTACCAATTACATGGAGTTTTAGTCAAGGCATATTTGGATTCGAGGAATCGAGGATTCGAACGTCCCTTCTCTGCTATATTTTAATCTTTATAACTGTGGTACGATCGGTTCACTCTGTTGCCAGGTTGCACACGGAGGCCAGGCGCAGCGCGAAAGAAGCGGCAGAGGAAGAGACGCAGTTAGACGACCCCGATGAGCCCCAAAAGGAGGCCAAAAGCACGGGAGCAGGAGAGGACCATGAAAGCTCCGACGAAGAGTCTGAGGTCAGGCGATGGGACAGCCTCTCTCAGGGCTACACAATCTTTATTTTGTAACAGGTCCTAACACCTCTGGCGGCACTAGCTGATCTCATAGTCTTTATAGATTTGCTCTAGTTCTGGCATTACTCTATAGATAGGGTAAGAGTCTATTATTTCACTAGACCGAGAACATTCCACACTCTTATAGAACAGTACACACAGATAAAAATTATAGCTTCTAAAATGATAGATTCTAAAATTACAAAAGGAATATTTTTCTTATACAACCTTACAAAAATGATGAAATAGCCATGGCATGTTTCGCATACAAATTCATTACATTATCATCAACGGTTTCTATAAGTATAATGCCTTATCTTCCTCTCACTTGCACACTTTCTATTAGCTGCTCCTCCCATCTCATGTACTCCCTCCCTGTACCTCCATTTTTACCCGGATAATTTCATTCCTAATCTTGTTTCTCCTCGTGACGGTTAACATTCTCCTTACAAACTTCATTCATATGTTTGGTACTTAAAGGGTTAAGTTCTGGTCTCCTTTGTTCTCCCTCGTGTCCTCTTAACTTCCACTTCCATGTCACCACACTGCAAGTTGACTTCTGACGTGAAGAGCTTATTGGTCCGTGGATCTTTTAAAGCTTGCAGAGTTTTCCTTGTAAATGAGTCGATATGGTTCAACGTTTCAATTTATTGATATACTGTTCTCTCTCTCTAACACTCTTATACGTTCTTACCAAGTCCGTGTAGTCTGTACGCCAAGCCGTCGACTCCGACTCCTCTATTTGGATTTAATGTCCGACTCGGACTCCTTCAGAAATGGCCCGTATATTAATTATAAGGAAAACCTCTTTTTGCTTTATGAGGTAATTGTATTATATTTGGAAGAAGGTATAGGAAAGGTGGATATATGTTTCTATCCACCTTTCCTATACCTTCTTCAAAATATAATAGTATATTGATTAGTAATAAAAAACTACTGCCTTAAAATTCGCCAACACAGATGACTTCATGGGAAGCTTCTTCGAATTTGTGAATTTATTTTTTAATAAATCTGTCGGTCTAAATGATAAATATTGATCCTAAATAATTAAAATAGCAATAAATTAAAACGATAAACATAACCATATTTTGTTATAGTATGATAGTTTTTAGTTTGAAGCCGAAGTTGGAGTACCTACATTTTCCTCGACTATGATTCGACCCAAATTTGCTTCCTACTCCACAGCCCTGATTCAAATAATTATTAATTATTTTTTCCCCTCCAAATTTCTGATATTCTTCAGAATTTAAAGATTTGAACAACCCTCACCCCAACCCCCCTCCCCCCCCCCTTCCAAATCTAATGTATGGATTACGAATGCTCAGCGGGGAAAGTATCTGTTTTAGGCAGACGATGCTGACGCTACTCTGTCCCGGACTCGCTCCAAACACAACGAGGGTCAGGGATACGAAGACCCCGAGGAAGAGGAAGAGAGCTTTATTGAAGGTGAGTAACGCTCCCAAATTTGAGACAATAAACGTTGGACCTTACAGAGAAGGGGGCAGTTAAATCCATAGTTATGTGCGGTATGGGATGTTTACTCAATTTTTTTTTATCTACTAACCGATAATATATACACAAAAATCTAATATTCATTTACTGTGTTTGTCGTTAACCGGTAGGTTATTTTTTTCCTTTTATATGGTCTTATCTATGTTATCTATTATTCTTTACCAATCTTCCTTTTTATATCTTTCATGCTCTTTGGTTTCCTCGTTTAGGAAATTGTGTTGCGCATTTCATGCTCCATCCTGATGGGTCTTCATTTCATTGTGGAAGCCATTTTGTGTTTGTTTCTTTTTAAATATTTCTATTCCTCTTTCCTGTACCTTCTTCTTTATTTAACATATAATTTTTAATTTTACAGCTGAGGAAGAAGATGAAACAAAAGATGCTAATGCTGAAGATTCTGTTGCAAACAAATCTGATGATTCTGATGATGATGATTATGATGATAATGATTATGATAGTCAACTTAAGGTAAGTAATTTTCACATTGGGAATAAATTGCTATACCCGTAATAAGCACAACATAATAAAATATACATTCTTATAAACATCATCATCAACTGTTTCTCGCCTGTGGCCAGGTCACTTTAGTTAACTACCTCCATCTTGCTCTCACTTGTACACTTTATGTTATCTTTTCCTTACTTCTCTTTTTTTGGTCTCCCTTGCAGTCTTTTTCCTACATACTTCATCTCCATTATTTTCTTTGGCATCCTCCTCTTCTCCATCCTCATTACATGACCATACCATCTCACTCTTGGTTCCTCTACTATCTCATATACTCCAACATCCTCATTACATGACCATACCATCTCAGTCTTGCTTCCTCTACTATCTCATGTACTCCAACATCCTCACTACATGCCCATACCATCTCAGTCTTACTTCCTCTACTATCTCATGTCCTCCACTTTCCTAGTCTCTTTTACATTCATTGTTTATGTTTCTGCTGCATGTGTGACAATGGGTACAAAGTATGGTCTGTAAAACACTTCTTTACACTTCAAGACACTTCTCTTCTCCATAGCAGGTCTCTTACACACCTATAGAACAACTCTCCATAGGAGGTCTCTTACACACCTATAGAACAACTCTCATTAGATCAGCTCTACGACATCCAACTTCATAGCTTGTCCTCTTCCTTGTCATTACCGTCGCTTCACTCTTCACCGTGCTAAATTTCCACTTTTCAGACCATCATCAAGGATGAATCAGTTGAAATAAGATGTCAAAACGTTGTGGGCGCCCACCCAAACTTCCAGAACTACAAGTACGATTCAGAAAACGAGCTTTGGTGCGAAATCACTTTTGGGGTGAGTTCCGGCAATGACGGTATCGTTGAATTTCTGGTTTGTTTGCACGTTTCTGGTTCTTCCCTTGGTGCTAGACATGTTGAACCCTGTGCATCCCATTCACCCCTTAAAGGTGCCCTGGTTTGATAACTGTCTGAGGGCTACATTTGGCGCAGAGAATAACAAATTATAACTTTCCTAGTCTTGTTAAATGCTGTGAGGAAATATCTCATTTAAAAAAAAATAGGGCATTATTACTTACATGTTGGAATTATTATTGGATACAGTCAGGGCTGCCACGCTCCGGGAAAACACGAGGAATTTTACAAAATCTATTAAAAATATTAGAATATTTTTTAATTTGGGACATTTAACTGAAAGATTTAAATGGTAGTTTATTGAATAGACAAAAACGTGACCTGAAGACCTAAGTACTCTGATTCAAACATGTATTAGTACCCCTTAAACAAGGCGAAATGATTATATTTTCACTCTATTAGAGAAGGGATCAATCCATTATCTTACAAGTGTTAAATTAACTGGTCTAGGCTTGAGTTTTAAAGTTTTTACTATTACTATGTTGGGCTAGACCACCAATAGTAGCTTATAATCAATTTTTTTATTATTGAAATATATATTATGAATTTCAATTCTGATATGTTTTTGAATTTCAAAAACACTTAAGTGGTTGACTATACAAAGTTTCTTCGTCATGAACTGTTTCCAGCCTGTGGCCGGGTCAGTTTAGTAAAATGTCTCCCATCTCCCTCTGTCCTTCCACCATTTATCCTTTTATAAATTGCTTCCATTCGTCTCCTTTCACTCATACACTTGCACTTGCAGTTTTTAGTTTAAAAAAATAAAATTAATGAAATCCTTTTGGTAATAAGGAGGCTCATTGAGTTGAACATTTTGTTTTAAGAAGGGTTAAGGAAAACCTTTTTTTTCACTTTATGGGGTATTTTGTTATATTTGGAAGAAGGTACAGGAAAGGTGGATAGAAACATATAAAAGGGAGACAAACACAAGATGGCTTTTACAATGAAAAGAAGAACACAGTTCACACTTTACACTGCTACCACTGGATATAGAGGTAACACTGCCTATTGAAGTTAAATCGATTGTTAAAAACAAGTGTTACCAACACTTATCATCTACCGGTAGATCCTGTTTCTGTTAATTACATTTGATAGCCATTATTTCGACCTAGGCACTCCCGAGTATAGGATGTACGCACATTAACGATGTCGGAGATTGAAAGACGCTGTTGCCTGTACTCAGTTGCCGCTGACGTCCAAGAAACTGGACCTGTCCACGCTGTTGAAAGACGTGGCAGAGAAATCCATCGTGTGGGAAGTCCCTCTGATCAGAAGAGCCTTCACGTACGAGAATCCCGACACGCATCTTCTCACACTCAAAACCGACGGCATCAACATTCAGGTGAAAGGCTTGACCTAGCGACCAGGCTTGTCACATTGAAGACTCCTCACAAATAGTTTGCCTATTTTTTTACTAGGGGTCTGCCAATTCGGCTTTTTTTTTATCTCGAATTGAACATATAAAATATTCTTGAAGCTGAACCGGTTCAAATTTTTTTTTCTTAATTGTTTTATGAATGAAAAAATATTATTTTTTTACTATTTATATAAAACTTTATGTACTAAAGTTACTTAAAAAATGCTTTATTGTAAACTTATTCGAAATATTTCATTTTATTCTGATAAATCAATTTATTATCATAACTTAAAAGTCATTTTTCCCCCATATTAATATGTAATGTATGTAACAGCAGAGAATGGAAATAATTCGACATAAATTGAGTATTTTAGCTGTCACCATTTTTATTGGTGAAGTTTTGAAATGGTTGAAGCCGGAATTGTTTTCTAAACGAAGTCGAAGCTTTGCATACTCCTATTTGGAAATGTCAAACTGGCAACCTCGATCACTTTGATTCTTAGCTCTCAAATCCAAGTACCGAAATTTAAATTGATAAATAAAAATAATCTAATAAGTGCAAATTTAACTAAGAAAGCCCACCTACGAAAAGAGAAAAAAATACTCGAAGAATCCAATGCACAAATGTGACATCACCAGTATAATTAGTCAAAAAAACTTTAAACAAAAAAAATAGTAATATTTTGGCATTGTTATTGTTATAAAAAAAAAGAAGAAGAGGGAAGACACTTTACACTAACACTAAACTACTCCATTTTGAATTCCAAAATAGCTTACAACATTGTTTCTAACAATTTTCTTTTTAATTCAAAATGGAGTAGTTTAGTGTTGGTGTCTTCCCTCTTTTTTGTTTTATAAAGGCTACATTGCTCAAATATTACTATATTAATTACATTTGAATGTGAGTTTTACTATTTCTACTATAGGAAAGGAAGAAAGGAAGAATATATTACCACTGTTTATTGGATTCTAACCACATATTTCCTATTTCTCCGTTAAATTCACACTTATTAGTTTATTTTTCATTATTTATTTTTATTGATTAACTTATTATAAAACCACTAAGCCAATAGGCCTCTTCATTGCTAAACAAATTTAAGTTCAAATATTCAAACAAAACAGCAATATCGAGAGAATTGGGTAAATTTCCATTGTGACAATTTTTTTTAGTGTTTTTACTGTTTCACTTTAATGTCTTTAAATTCTAAATTTACTAAACTTGACCTGTGTATACTTATTCAAATCAAACATGACTATTTTATTTAGTTTTTTCCCCCTTACAAATTATGCGATGGTATGTAAATAAAAGAATATTTTAATGTGAGTTCAAATGGATGGAAAAAGATCCAAATTGTTAATGTTGAGTAATTTGAATCAAGAATAAAAATTTAGGTTTAATTCAAGAATCGGTATCGTCTCATCTCTCATTAGATATTTTAATAGTTAAGAAAATAATTTAAATTCGCCCCAAACTCTACAGGAATAAACATGTAACATTCTCTAATACTATTTTTTTAGAGAGGATATTAAAAAAATTTATTTTGAAATATGGTCTGTTCCAGGAAATGTTTAAGTTTCGGAACATACTGGATCTAAATAAACTTTATTCAAATGACATCTACGGTGTTTCCCAAACGTATGGCATCGAAGCGGCCAGAAGAGTTATTATAAAGGTAAGGGAAATGGTTGCATTATTTTCACTAATTGTTAGAACTTGTTGATCAATGATCATGAATACTGGTAACATTTTATATAATACAAACAACTAAATGTAACACTTAGAAAGTATAAGTGTACCAAATAGCATAATTTTTTCCCAGAATTGTTTTCCTTTGTGTCGGTTTTTGACAGCTGACGGGATGTATATCATCAGTTTTCATTACCATCATCTCATCATAAACTGTTGCCAGGCTGTAGCCGGGTCATTTTAATAAAATCTTCCTCTATCCTTTGACCATTCTTCCACCTTTAATCACTTCCAGTCTTCTCCCATAATTCACACACTTTCTGTAAGTTTACCCTCTCATTTCTTTCTTGGTTTCCCTAGCAGTCTACATTCCTCATTACGTGTCCATACCATCTCAGCCTTGCTTCCTCTACTATCTCATGTACTCCAACATCCTCATTACATGTCCATACCACCTTAACCTTGCTTCCTCTACTATATCAGTACTCTTGTATCTCCTCGTGACAGTTAACTTGCTCCTCACAAACTTCATACCCATGTCCTCCACTTTCCTAGTCTCTCTTACTAATGTCTCATACTAATATCTCATATTGTCCGTAGGAAGTCCAAGATGTGTTTAAGATGTACGGCATCATCGTGGATCCGAGGCATTTGCTCCTAGTTGGAGACTACATGTGCTTCAACGGACAATTTGAACCTTTTAGTCGCAAAGGTATGGAGGATAGTACCTCACCTTTTCAACAGATGTCGTTTGAGGCCTCACTCAACTTTCTAAAGATGGCTGCGTTACAAGGTTTGTTGTGGAGATTTTTTTTAAAAAAGTGTTTAACATTAGATACAGTAGAGTCCCAACTATCTGACATAAACCGGACCAACAGAATGTTGAGTAACCGAAATGTCAAATAATACAAAAAACAAGTGCAGGGGTTGGAACGAAACAAAGAAAAAATGGTGTCAAACGGTTGTATTGTATTGAACATTGAAAGGAGGGTAGAAGAGCAAGGCACACACACTTACCAGGAAACTGAAGGTGTCAATGTCCACAGTTAAAAAACAACTATGTAATTTTTATGGCACATCAGTCCCCGTGGGAGAGGGTAAAACACAAACTACTATGGCAGCATGGCTAGAGGTCGATCAAAGTCACCTATATTATGTTGTTACCTGTTCAAACTTGTTTCCTTACTCTTGGTAGAGGAATAGAATGCTATATTTATATTATATTTAATTATCTGTTATTATTATTTATTTATAAATGAATGACTGGTGTGAGTAGGCATGCTTGGAAGGAAAGGAGAGAAGGTTGTCTAAGGTAGAGACCAAGAGGGTGCCTGGATTCGGTTATATATTGCTGAGCAAGTTCCCACCTACGAGGCTGTAAGGCCTCGTATAACTCTAGTACTATAGCATGAATTATGCGTCTGGGCAAGAAGTGCTCTTGGTTTGTCAGGGTCGTTGTGGTTGGTATCAAAACGGCGACCATTCCTTGTCCGAGTGTTCCTTTGGGGAGGGGGGGG
>CABFOV010002508.1:40892-57875 GCA_902141375.1 Timema poppense
GGGGGGGGGGGGGGGGGGTTCAATTTACTCCTTTATCTCCCTATCCCTGGATCTTCCTCTTGGCCTCCTGGCCGTCACCTCCATTTTGACTATCCTCTCTTCCACCCTCTTCACATGTTCATACCGTCCCAATCTTGCCTTCTCTATTCTATTCTGTAAGGATCCTTTCTCTCTCTCTCTCTCTCTCTCTCTCACCCTGTCCATTCTTGTCACTACTAGCAGTAAAAATAATCATCCAAAATATAAAAAATATTTAAATATTCAAGCCTTAATTCAGCTTCTGGAATATTTCACATTATTCAATTAGACTTCTCTCAAACTGGATAAAGTGGACTTAACTCATCACTAATTGCTACCATAACTAAAGCATTTGAATGGTTTTATGTTCTGTGAGTTCAACCTGTTCTGTTAAGGATTTAAAATAAAGAAGTTGGTTTGGTGTGTGTGTATCTATCCATAGAGTATAAAACAGACCACAAGGTAAATCTTCATGGGGTACTAAAAGTATCAAGTGTTTCAAAATTAGACCCTGGGTTTATCTCAATATTTAATTTTATTTAGGAATCAATATGTCAAACATTTAAAAAAATAATTATGTAATTAATACACTTCATGGAAAAAGCTGAATACACAAAACTGGATTTAATAGAAGGCACCTTCCTCACCTGTTTAGTAAAGTTTAGTGGGTTTGATGTAAATGTTGGTAAGATTGTATCCTTCTCATGTAGATAACTGCACTATTGTGGGTTATGATTTGAAAATGTAGTTAGAAATGTGGGAATGTTATGATCTGTGAAGATTAAACTTAAAATGTTGTTTTGAAACATAAAATACAAACCATTTCTCTTAATTTAACGGAAATTACAGGTTACACACTTCACCCCAGAACAAACACCTTCATCTTATAAATAACTCTGTGCTGGTTTTGATTAGTGCCTTTTGAATTTTTATCATTATGAATTATGTATTCTCACAGATGAAATTTAGGGATTTTTAGCAAGAGGCGTACAAAAATTTGTTAGTTAAAGTTGGTTTTATTTCTTAAGTTAAGATTTAATTCCCAATAAATTAAATGAACAAAATAGTTCTCTGTTTTTAATCATCAAATTTTGTAGGGCCAATGATAATGTGAATTATATTTCAACTAACTTCACACATGTAATTTAAAATTTTATTAGAAAAACTAATAAATTGAACAAAATAGCTATAGCGCAAATAAACTAATCGTCTTTAAGAGTCTTAACGGTTTTCAAAATTAAATAGATGCCGTGTTATAATTAATTATTCATACAATTGATATGATCGAACATGAAACATTAATTAAGTTGGCGTTATATAAACAGCAAAAGAAATTAATAGGTACGATACCTTCCAACTATATTCAGTATTTGAACAAACCAACAAATAAAAACTAAATAAAGCAACACACATTTTAATTTTAAAGTTAGATTTCAGCCCTTAAAAACTATAATACAGATATTGAAATAATTAAATCGTATTAATGATTGATTTGAAGTTTATAATGTCCAATATTTATTTTTAACCGTATCTTATTTTAATTTACCTCAGGTTTTAATCTACGTTTGAATTCATAACATAGAGCAATGTGAGTTGCTTTCTAATTTTGGTGTCCATTTTCAGTATCCCATGTATCTCTTTCTATTATTTAATTTATTATATGTGTAACTAGCGCTTCTACTGGAGTTAATGTGTAATATACTTTGATTTCAAGGGTAGTGTAAACTTTACATTAGTAATTGCAAATGTACAGTAGTGGCAACACTCTTATTTGAAGACAGCATATTAATGTTTTCACATCACAGGTTAATTTTATTTATCCTTTTAATTTTTTCCCCCCTAAAATTAACTTTTAACTATTATTATAAGTTTTTTTTTCACATCATATTTTAATACTTGAGCTGTGTACTGTAAGATCAGCATAAAAATGACAAACCCACACAAAAATATTAAACCAACATTCTCTTTAGCCCTATATTGTGCTAGCTAAAATTAATCTTGTCCAAAGATTTAACTTTTTTATACGTACTAATCACAATAACGGGTTCAGGGATTAGTAAGGTTATATTTAGAGAAAGTGTACTCGCATTTGCTTAGAGAGAGGGAGGAAAACCCACCCCTCAGGACACCCTACTGAGAGTCAAACCTCCATCTTACTGTCATCGGCACTCTATAGTCTACTGAGAAATTAATGGGTTAATAGACCACTTGGCCACTAAAGCTGATATTATTATTATTATTATTATTTACTACTAGTTCGTATTATACGCTTTAAGTACTAATTACACTAATGGATTAGGAATTGGGAAGGATGAATAGAGGAAGTGAACCCGCATTTGCGTGGAGGGGGAGTGGAAAATCATTTAGGGAAAACCACCCCCAGTTCACCCGACCGAGATTCGAACCTCGATCTCCCCATCCTCAGCGGTTGAGCTCAACATGACTAGCGCGTCAGCCAACTACGCCACCGAGGCGGGTTAAAACTGGTAAAGTCCTAAATAAGTTAGGCTACTGTGAGTTTAAACTCTTTAAGTTCAAGCTATTACATCAGGCCTACATGTTCCCAATAAATTATTTGTTTTAGTTTGTGAAAATGGTGATCGCAATAGGGTTTGAAGGTAGTGCAAACAAGTTGGGCATCGGAATTATAGAGAACGGGAAGGTGTTGTCCAACTGTCGTAGGACTTACATTACCCCACCTGGAGAAGGTGAGTAACTATGACTCATTAAATACTAGATAAATTATAGGATGGCTTCAGATAATTATGTAGTACATAATATTAATCTTATAAAAAAAACTTTTATCAACATATTTGAATTTCAACCATATAATTTACAAAATCATTCTATAAAAAAATAACTAAGAGAAGGATCTAATGAGTTTATTAAACTGTACAAACTAACAAAATAAATTAATCTCATCCCAAATTGGTGGCAACATTTTCTTTATACTCTATGAACTTAGTGGTGCTATGTTAGGTTTTCTTCCTCGAGAGACGGCGCAGCACCATCGCGCCAACATACTGACAGTGCTACGAGAAGCGCTGGATGAAGCCGGTGTGACACCACAACAGATCGATGTGGTGTGCTACACCAAGGGGCCTGGAATGGCACCGCCTCTGGTCAGCGTGGCTGTCGTCGCCCGCACATTGGCGCAACTGTGGGATAAACCTATCGTAGGGGTCAACCATTGTATTGGTCGTATCCTTTATGACAGTTACATAAACTTATCCAGTCCCATTTTTCGATTCGAAGCAAAATCAAATCTAATAATATGAGATATTCCTGAAGCTGAATCGAAAAAAAAAAAGTTTAGTATTGGAATTCGGAATTTTACTTTTGAAATGAAGTTGAAGTTTTTGAAGCTTCACACACTCCTATTATCTAAGTTGTGATCCAAATCAAACTTTTAGTGAAGCTTGAAGTACAATATAAAAGTAAATATTCATATCACGGACGTGCACAACACCGAAGGATGCCCTCGGGGATCAAGGTGGCCCATGGTCGTAGATGTGTCCAGGGTACGGAGGGGTAATAAGGTGTAGAAATTTCAGGTAGAAGAAATATTGTGTTTATCCACCAAACAGAAGAAGGTAAAAACTATCCTTGTTCAATGTGCAATGTCACAAATAAGTCAAGGCGCTCTTGACACATTTCATTCCTAATTTATAGTTTTTTTTTATTTTTTTTTACATGCCATGCACTAAAACAATGCTGACATCGTGTACATTATTTTCTAAAACATTCTGAATATTTTCTATCACTCAATTCAACGTTTAATGCGTACAATTTGTATCCTAATAATCAAAGAGATCATCATGTAATTAAATTAAACCGCAAATACACTTTTTTAGACATTAAAGTGTGCTTACATGCACAACCATGATTTAAATATTTGTACCTCTTCATCCTCACGTCTTTTCAACCCAGTCATTGATAAACCGCTTAATGTGGTTGGGGAAAGGGGGGGGGGGCTATAATGTTGACACAGGAGAGGGAAGTATATCAGCGTCACTTAACACAGAGCTTATACTTTTTAATGTTAAGAAATTATACATATGCTTTCACCGTTAATAAAACGACTTATAGATAATCTAGTCCCTCTTTTAGTGTTACAAAGTCTTATTTATTATATTTGGAAGGTACAGGAAAGGTTCGATAGAAACTTGTAAAAAGAAAAGAACACGATATAATTGTTACAATGAAAACGAGAATACAATTCACAATTTGCACTGCCATCACTGGACAAACAGGTAATGGCTGCCCCGATGAAATAACGACATGGGAACAGTTAAGTACCACCGACTGGGGACGATAAAATGTATACATGGTGTTATATTGGTGAGGGAAGGGGGGATCAAAGAAAGTAATAAAAACCGTTGCGTGGTCTACGAATGACCCCTCGGTCCTATTTATGCCGATGCTTGCCAGTCCCCTCAACACCATTTATCCCTATCTATCAAGTCAGATATCGAGATGGGCCGTCTAATAACGAACTGTGATAACCCCACTGTGCTGTACGTGAGTGGGGGGAATACCCAGGTGATAGCGTACTCGCGGGGCAGGTACAGGATCTTCGGTGAGACCATAGACCTTGCCATCGGCAACTGCCTGGACAGGTTTGCCAGGGTATTGAAACTGTCCAACGACCCTAGTCCCGGGTACAACATAGAGCAAATGGCGAAAAGGTGAGGTATAGTCTGATTCTCTTAGGAAGAACCTGCATATATAGTTTTAAAAAGGATAGAACGGCAACTCGAGGAAAATAAAGCAACTAGGCCGGAGAGTTCAACTTTACCTACTACTGTCTATTTTATATTCACTTTCACATTACATGTTTTAAAATAATATTTTAAGTCATCTACTATCAAACATTTAAAAAAACTTGAAATGTATTTTTCTTTGCCAGTAAATTTTACTTATTTTATTTTCACTATTTCAATAAACATGTTTAGTGAAATATAGATGTATTTCGTTTTATATTTTCAGAGGTAAAAAGTTGATAGTGTTACCTTACTGTGTGAAGGGTATGGATGTGTCTTTCTCCGGCATCTTGTCGACCATTGAGAAGATTCTGCCCCAACTTCTAGACACTGGAACCAATACTAAAGAGGATCTGTGCTTCTCCTTGCAAGAGACACTATTCGCCATGCTCGTGGAAACCACAGGTTTGTCACGGTTTTTTATAATCATAGGTTGGTACTTGAATCCTTGATTCTCAAGGAAAGCCGAAGGTTAGTCTCACAGCCATAGGTACATTAAGGGCTTTTCATTTTCTCTTCAGGCGAATGTGGAGCAATTTTATAAACTTGTCAATAGTAATGTACAAATTTTAAAACTGTTGAGCGCTCATTTAACTATTCATACATCAAGATAAAATGATTAAGTGTTGATAGTGGTATATTATTATTATTATTATTATTATTATTATTATTAGCACCGCGTCTTACTACCCGTTCGGGTTATACGCACTCACGCTAATGTGTAATGGTAGGGTGATTGTGAGATGAAATGGAGGACCTACAGTTTAACGTGGAATCCGAACCACGGTGGAGGCCTGGCATTCCCCACGTTCACAAGATGTCTTGTCAGAGGTGAAAGAAGGGTTTGGTAATCAGATAAATCTGTGCCGGGACCGAGGATTGAACCCCGGCCGCCAGCATAGAAGTCTGACACCTTACTACCCCCTAGACCACCAGGTCACCTACGATACTGGTATATCAAAGTGTAATTATATCAGACACAATTGTTTATATAATGTCTTAATGTATTTGGGACTCACTTGGGTGGCCACATGGTCTAAGGCGCGCTACTCTCGTAATAGACTGGACTGCCTAGGAAGGGGAGATTGGGGTTTAATCCCAGCCGGTTGTTTTGAGGATAGTTCTTCCTAAATGGTTTCCCAATCTGCCTTCATGCGAATGTGTGCTTACTTCCTTTAAATTCAACCTACTGAATCTCTTAACACTAGTGTAATTAGTACATTAACATATAATCCAATCACATAGTTAGAAGCAGCGATAAAAACACCATAGTTGGTTTATTAGTTCTTTGAATTGAACTAATAGCTAACCCGGAGTGACTTTCACCCCACCTTCTTTTTTTTACCGCACAAGTTTTCTACCCCGTATGGATTTGAGCCATCGTTACCTGGACGTGATGGGCCATTTCTGCGACTATCTTGGATCTTGGCCGTGCAGAGTGTTTGCTAAGGCTGCGAGTCTGATTGGTCTATGAAACCAACTGTGGGGTTATTACGGCTGTCGTGTAGCGGGAAAACAAAGGGACTCTCCCCCAAAAAAAAGAACAAATAGGGGGATGTTTGTGGATTTAAGAATTTGACCGTAAGATTTAAATATCGGGCTTTTTTTTTTATAGATATAAAAAGCAAACTGAATATGTGTATTCTAATAAACGTCTTGTCCCTTATCCTTATCGAAACATAGAATTGAGTCATGATTAAATCTCTCCATCAAGCTCACATCATCCTTTTTTTAAACACCAGTTCACATTAGTCAAATTTTATAAAATTTAATTCCCCTATACTACTCTATAAAGGTTCTGGAGAGAAGGGCTTTCCTTCTGTAAAACACAGGAAATGTTGTATTAAGAAAATTATCAACCTGTTTCGGTGGATGCACGGTCTAAGGAACTACTCACTCAATATTCTATACCACCGATGACGGGGGAAATCGGGGCTTTGATCCCAATCTGGTGTACTGAGGGGTGTTTTTCCACTCCTCGCACCACGTAAATGCAGGTACACTTCCTATAAATTCAACCTTCCTCATCCATAACACATTAGTATAATTAGTACATTATTATTATTATTTAGCACCGCTTCTTACTACCTGTTCGGGTTATAAGTTTTAAGTACTAATTACGCTAATGGATTAGGAATTGGGAAGGTTGAATTAGAGGAAGTGAACCCGCATTTGCATGGAGGGGGTGTGGAAAACCATTTAGGAAAAACCACCCCCAGTTCACCCGACCGAGATTCGAACCTCGATCTCCCCGTCCTCAGCAGTCGAGCTCAACACGACTAGTGCGTTAGCCAACTCCGCCACCGAGGCGGGTTATAATTAATACATAAGTGTACAACCCGTCAGGGTAGAGGGAGACGCGGTGACCGTGTTTGTGTGTGAGCAGAGAGAGCGATGGCCCACTGCGGCTCGGAGGAGGTGCTCATCGTGGGGGGTGTGGGCTGCAACCTGCGTCTCCAGGAGATGATGGCGGCCATGTGCCAGGAGAGGGGGGCCCGACTGTTCGCCACAGACGAGAGGTTCTGTATCGATAACGGTGCCATGATCGCCCAGGCTGGCTACGAGATGTTCAACAATGGCGTGGTCACCAAGTGGGACGATACCACTATCACACAGAGGTAGTCGGCCATACTCGGCGTCTTTTAAGTTTGTTCGTAACCCGTTTGGTGGTCCAGAGGACCCTTGCTTCAGTTACGGGCGCTGGCAAATAATCATGGTGCTTAAAACCTCATCATCATCACTGCCAACTGTTAAAAGCCTGTCACCGGATTATTTTAGTAAAATATCTCCATCTTCTTTCCTTCCATCATTTGTCTTCTTTTAATTGCTTCTCTTCTTCTCCTCCTCCTCCCATTGATTTGTAATCTTCTCCTAAAATCTCTTTCTCAATCTCCCTTTTGGTCTTTTCCCTAATTACTATATATCCCTCATTCTCCTTAGAATTCTCTTCCATCTGTCCACACAACTAATATTCTGATATGCTTTGTTTTTTTTTGGATCATTTTCAGGTATAGAACAGATGAAGTGGAAGTCACATGGCGGCAATGACATTTTTACCAACCTTCGGAATAATTGATAGGGCCTGGATATTGATGACATGCCCCCTACCCCCCTTTTTTTTTACACCCTAGACAATACTTATGTCCACATAAACACTGTTCATAATTTCCTGGCTGAAGAAGCATTTTTAATAGCTCATATTTTTGTAATTTCATATTTTAAAGTCTTTGTTAAGCATTTTGAGTCATTTTAGCAATTTTTGAATGATTTTTAGACATTTACGTTGCATATTTTTAAAATACTATTAATATTTTATAAGTCCATAAATACTTAAAACTTGAATGTTTTCAACCCACAGTTGTCTGAATGAGAAGATATTGTAGGCCATGAACTGTATCACAGTTGTCTGAATGAGAAGATAATGTAGGCCATGAACTGTATCACAGTTGTCTGAATGAGAAGATAATGTAGGCCATGGACGTTGTATCTTCTTTGCTTGTTGTTTCTAAAATACACATTCCTGGTGAGATTGCAACTAGACTGAAGAGGATTGTGTCGTGTTACTTCGGAAGTAAATCAATGTTATATTCAGCAGAATAAACGAGTGTAGTTGTTAAAGGCTTTTCATTGCTTATATATTCTTTTAGTTTACATCTGTAAAATGCGTGTTTGATTTAGCCATGTACAGTCATTATGAGTATTTGTTTATATTTTTAGGTCATGTTTTGATAAATATTTGGTCATCAAAGTCCAGGGCTTTTTAAAAAAACTGTCCAGTACAAATTATGTTGTTTGAGAAGAAGTTACATAAAGAGTAAAAGGCCGACAACTGAATATTAGGAAGGTAATTATTATTTGAATGAGAAAATGACATTAGAAGCAACATTAGTCATGGAAAAAACAAGTTTTTTTTTCTCCTTCTGGTGGTACAATTCGATTGATTTTTCTTGTTGTTAAGAAGATGATAGAGTTGGATTTTTAATATGAAAGGACTATACCTATGATTTCTTGATTTTATATTTGTACAGCCTGTTAAAAAGATAACATTGTTATTGTTAGTTTAAAAAAGTATGTTGACACATCTAAATAAAATTAGTGTGAACACAAACTTGGTATTTATTCTTCATATATTTATGGTCATTTATTGCCTCCGGCTTGCTATAAACATTATAAATTAATATATTGATATGTAAAATTATAAGGTAATTGAATTACAGGTTGTGATGATAAATTTTCAGCTTGGATTGAAATATTTCAACCAATTGTACAGTAAAATTATGTCACGAGGAGAAACAGGATTAGGAATTAAGTTATCTGGGAAAGAGTTAGGGTACAAGGAGTACATGATATAGTAGAGGAAGCAAGACTGAGATGGTATGGACATGAAATGAGGATGTTGGAGTACATGAGATAGTAGAGGAAGCAAGACTAGAAATGGTATGGAGTAGAGGAAGCAAGACTGAGATGGTATGGAGTAGAGGAAGCAAGACTGAGATGGTATGGACATGTAATGAGGAATGAAAAGGAGAAGATGCCAAAAATAATTATGGAAATAAAGTATATAAGAAAAAGATTGCAGGTGAGACCGAGAAAGAGATGTGATTAGCAGATAACAGAAAGTGTGAAAGTGAGAGGAGAATAATGGTAAAAGAAAAGAGGAAGATGGAGGCATTTTACTAAACCTACCTGGCCGCAGGCTGGAAAGATTTGATGACGATGATATGCAATAAAACATTTTCCAAGTGATTTCAATATATAAATTTAAATAAATGAGCATAGTATTTATTCAACTGTTAAACGATTAACAGAAAATATCGGAACTTCATTTCAGCTTCGAGAATATTTCATATACTTGTTTCAAGTTCACTTTCAAATTGAAATGCAGACTGCGCAAACCTAGAAATAGTTATTTTATTCCAGGTAGCACAGAATACTGGCGCACATATATTACACTGCTGCCACTGGATGGACCAAATAGTAAACTATCCCACTGTGCAAGAAGTATAACTTTTTCCTGTAACATATCTTTATAAGGTAAAATATTATTATTAGCACCGCGTCTTACTACCCGTTCGGGTTTTTACGCAATAAGGTAAAATAAAAACTTTCTTTGATTTATATGGTAATTGTAGTATATTTAGAAGAAGGTATGACGGAAAGATGGATAGAAACATAAAAAAAGGAAGAACACAGTTCACTCTTTACATTGTTGCCGCTGGAACAAAGAGGTAAGGGCTGTCTCTTAAAAAAAATCTGTTACTACCCAATCCCTCAACCTAGGTTTAATTTTATCAGAACTCATCGGGAGGGAGTGTGAAATGCGCAATACAACTTTCTAAAAGACGAAATCTGTAACAGTAATGTCAATAATTTGGTTTAAAACATTTAATTTGTTGACTGAATTTGTTCATTGATATTCTCTTTGATAGCGTCTCACCAACTGTCTGATCTCGCCACCAATTTACATTGGGGATGGGACCATAAAATCCTTAAGGTTATTCGAGACTCATATTATTAAAAAAAAAAATCAACTCCTTCATTGTTACAACAGTACCTCAACTTTCGTCACTTCAATCTTTCGTCAGGTTTGGATTATAACTATGTTTCCGAATTTTGTCACTCGCTTCACGATTTTGTTAGCTTTTGTCTTGTTTGTTTCGTCGTTAAGTCTTTGAACGGAAGTTGCTCGGTGTGCCAAGTACCACAAGCTGAAAACCCACCGGTGTGGAGAACTCTTTAGAACATATTCCTGGGTTTCGACTGAGAATCGACTCCAGACTTCTCCGTCCCTGGTAAACCAAACAAGACACGATTGACGCATTTGTTTGCGTGTCTATTGCTGTGGCGACTGAAAAATATTTAACTTTTGAAAACAACAAGCGAGAATTAAGTTTGGCATCGATATAGCCATGTCTTATGAAACTACTTGTATTAATAATAATAATACTTAGCACCACGTCTTACTAACTGTTCGGGTCATAAGCTTAAGTACTAATTACGCTAATGGGTTGAGAACTGGGAAGGTCGAATTTAGAGGAAGTTACCCCACATTTGTGAGGAGGTAGAGTGAAAAACAATTTAGGAAAAAACACCCTTAGTTCACCCTAGTAAGATTCTAACCTCAATCTCCCCGTCCTTGGCAGTCTAGCTCAACAAGAAACTAGCACATTAGCTAACTATGCCACCGAGGCGGGCCTACTTGTATTGAATTGTCGACTTGGATAGTCTTGGGGTAATTTGTTTGTCTCAGAACCCGATGTTCTTGGGTTCAAACCCACCCAGAATCAACAGATTTTTCTTGAACTATAAAAATCTATAACACAACTTCCTTTGGAGGGGGGGGGGAGTAAAGCCGTCGGTCCAATATCGATTGTGGCGTGTAAAAGAATCCTGGAAGGTATGTGAAAATACCTTTCCCGGCAATATCGGTAGGCCCTTTCGAGCTCGCTCATAGAATTTCTCGTGTGCCGATATAATCGGGCAGTTCAGAAAGTGCACCTCATAAATAAAATAAAAATGTGTTAAATCAATTTAAATAATGACACCTGGACAACGGAATCAAACCCATGACCTTTGGCAGCGTATCCCAAGGCTCTAACCCTGACTTAGCCAGAAACTGTCTCCTGTTCAAGGTCATTCATCACTAATAGTTTTAACTCTTGGGTCTCCGGTAGACATGTTACTTTATTATTATTATATTTAGCACCGCGTCTTACTACCCGTTATGGTTATACGCTTTAAGTACTAATTACTCTAATGGATTAGGAAGGTTAAATTAGAGGAAGTGAACCTGCATTCGCGTGGAGGGAGAGTGGGAAACCATTTAGGAAAAACCACCCCCAGTTCACCCGACCGAGATTCGGACCTCGATCTCCCCGTCCTCAGCAGTCGAGCTCAACACGACAAGCGCGTTAGCCAACTAAGCCATCGAGGCGGGTGTTACTTTATTGATCAGGCTAAATGACCAGGTGTTGATTTCTATGTCATTTTTCAACTAATTTGATTTAATTTTAGTACGAGCCCAACACATGCCTTTATCCGTATCAAAGGTTTTTTTTATTCAATCCATATATTATCCCCTACAGGCTTGCTAGACCTGTCATAGCTTCGTATGCCTTATAATACAACTTAAGACTAGGACAGGCACAACGTCCAGTCCCCCGGCTGTTAATCTATTTCCCCCAACCCTGAATATGCTTAAAACTTAAGCTAGTTTGCGTCTAAATCACAAGAACAAGAGGTTGGAAATAAAGTTTTAAAAAATGCGAACGATACAGAACCATAAGTTAACCATGTACTTTAATTTTATCCCTTAAATTACAATTATGACACATCCTAAATGTTTTGCTTACAAACCATGGATATTACATTATTACATGAAGACGCTTTGAATAATAAAAATCAAACATTGACGGATATTCGTCACAAAGTGCCACCATAATACAGTTCACTTTTAGTAGCGACTCTCAATATGAATGTTGGAGGAATCCCATCAATTATAATATTTACAAAGGCTGAGCAATCCCAAATGGTTAGTCAGAGTTAACAAGCGATCAACTTTTATCGAGGAATTCACTTGTCAACTTAATAAACTATGGATAAATAATTAAACTGAAGATAAATATGGAGTGTCAATGAAACTTAATATATCACCGTTCAATCGATCCAGCTAAAAATGTGGGCACCACCTATAGTGTATTAGTTAGATATAAAATATAGAAGCAGAAATGTTAAAATTAAAATATAAAAGCAGAAATGTTAAAATTAAAAAAAATAGCATCATAAGGATTGTTTTTAAATACAAATATGTACATAGCATTTCATCATAGAACTTCAATTTTATTCATTGGCTGGTTGAAAAGTACAAAAGTAAGAGGAGAGATCCACAAGATTAAGCCCCATTATGCAACATAATTATACTGATTGGTATTATCTTTGTCTCGTTCCATATAGTCGCGCTCGATCAATGACTCGATGCGTTTCTTGAGGTCTGCCGGCTTGACCGGGAATTTGAGCTGGTTGTAGAGTTCACTAATGAGCAGATTATGGCTCAGCGTTTTCCTCATCTTCATGATGCGCACAATGGCCGCGTCGATCTGATACTGCCGGTCTTGAAACACGCGTTCCTCCGTGGCTTTCTGCTCTTCATTGGTCTCTTTCATCTGGATCTGGTTGATCTTGATGCGGAACAGTTTGTTGGTAAAGTCCTTGTTGAATAGGAACTTGTCTGCGTCCCCGACGTCGCGACCGCGAGGCATCTTCTGTATGACGCGCGCTTTGCCGCACGCTAGGGATTGAAGCGTCCTGCGCAACTCTCCGTCCTCAATGTTTGTTGCAGTCTTAATCTCTTCGAAGGTAAGCTCGGTGATCTCGTTGAAAAGGAGAAGTACAAGGGCTTGGAACAAGGACACCAACAGCTCCTTCTTTCCCTGAGCGAACGTAGCGTTGAGCACGCAGTGACCGAGCGTGGGTTGCCATTGCAGCTTGCGTCCACTGTGTTTCCCCAGGTAGAACTTGTTAAAGATGTTCTGGTACTGGACCATCTCGACGGGGAGTGTGACGTCGCAGACCGGGTATGTCGGCCAGTATCCCATCGTCAGGATATTGACAGTCAGGTCAATGTTTGACAGCTGCGGATACCGCAGGGGGACCATGTGCTGTCTGAATGCTATGTTGATATCCTTGCTGAGCTCCACATCTTTAAACATCCCTTCCAATTTTGACGTGAAACCACCTCCACACTCCTGCTTCAACTTGGATAGCATACTCTTTTCAGCATCCACGCTGGCGGACTTTCCTACCAACAGGCGCTTGGCCAAATCCTTCTTGTAGAACGCTTCATACACATCCTTCCCATGGATAAATCTAAAGAGAACCATTATTTTATCTAGAAGTTTCTCCAGCTCTTCCTCGGTGGACTCCTTATTCCCAGCGCGTAACTTTGAGTCCACAAACTTCGCTATGAGCTCTGCCGGCTTGTTCGCCCTCTGGTTGATGAAGTATTCAAACGCCTCCTTCAAACTGTTGACAAATTCTTCGTTCCGTTGAAAACAATTCAAGACAATATTGTTCATCTTGTCTTTGAAATCCAAAAGTTCCTGCACCATTGATTTGTCCTTTTCAGGATCTATCACGATTGTTCTGCCTTTTGTCTTGATGTAGGCGTTAAAAGCGCCGCACAGTGTGACCAAACCGTCTTTGACCCTCCGGAAAAGGCTGTATAGTAGTGTCAAGTCCGATACTCTGTTTTCTTCCACGAGTGCATCGAATCCTTTGCTCAAGATGCTACTTAGGTGCTCAGATATCAGTTGTTTCTCTACGGTATGGATCAGAGGCCATCTTGTACTTTGGTAACCTCGTCTTGTCCTTATCGTTACCATCGTGTACTGGAGCCCCTTATTCCCTAGGCCTACTTCCTTCTGCTTGACCACCTGTTGTTCGTCCTCTGCCAGGTGGTTAGGGGGACAAGGACTGATGTTCGTCTGAGGATCCAAATAATGCAATAATCTCTCATTCTCTTCCTTTAGTCTCTTATCTACATGAGCTAAATATTCTGGTACATCTAACTCTTGCATCAACTGTCTTCCTTCGTCCGCGTACAGGCGCTCGGTGGCCGCAAGAAACTTGTTCTGAAAAGCATCATTGTATAGGGATATGTCCACTAACATTCTGAGTAAGGATTTAAGCAGCGCTCTATCGACGGCGTCTCCGTGACGTTCTTTCTCGATGAGCATGAGTATGCCCTCGACTGTGCGTGCTAGAACTACGTTGTTGGACATGAAATAGCTGCGGAATAAGTCTAGGCCCATATCCCAGATGGAAGGAATGGCTGGATTTTGTAACACGTACGTACGGTCAAGGTAGAGAAAAATGCTGCGGATCATGATCATTTGCTGGCAGTGTGAAATCCAGCAGGCGTTGATCTTTTTAAGAAAAGTCGGGCGATCCATGGAGTCCTCTAGAAACTGATCCATGTTTGACTTTACGTGTAATTCAATCAGGCCTCCCAAGTTCATGTGTAATAATGGAGCCATTTTATGGTTACACATATTCTCTACAGCCTGGTAAAGTTCCTCCAAACTATACTGAATAGATTTAGAATTTTGAATAGCTCTAACTGCCTCTTTTAGTTTCTCCAAAGTGTTTTTTTGATAGTCATCAGGAAGTTTAGGTTTATCTTTAAAGTTTTTAATAACCAACTTTTTTATAGCACCAGGCTTGGAACTAGATAAAGTAACGGATTTACTACAGCCATTTGGAGCACTAAGACTAGAAAAATTATCTTTTGTCTGAATACTTGGAGGACTATCACCACTCATGTCGTCGAGAGATTTCAATTTTTTGGGACTAATATTTTCACTATTCTCACTCTCTGAAAAGGTCCTTCGGCGCTTGGAACTTACAGAATCATCCCCATGTTGAACTTCATTAACTTGAACTTCACTAACAGTGGACATAGAATCGCATGTCACGGCCTTAGCCACACTTAAAAATGTATATAGGAGTATGAACAAATAATTATACCAACTATTAAATTCACGGAATACTCATTCACCATTTCTTTAACAGTAGTAAACACACAAGCTGCAGTTTACAGGACTGTCAACTTAAATTTAGCAAATTAATGACACACGTTGGAATATTAAACTTGTATTAAAAATTGAACAAAGATAGCAGCAGTAGAGATGGGCCCAAAAACTTTATTGAGATCCCTCTATTAATTATTATTTTCAAAACATTAATTTTGTTTGGATACGAATAAATTATAATTTAATTTTTTATTCATAAATTAAAGTGAAAAATTTAAATATGTTCAAAAAGATATATTTTTAGAAAAATAAAACGAGGTTGTTTCTCAGCATTGTTATTAAACGGCAACTAAACTAATCCACATATACACACACATTAGCAATATATCCCAAATTAGACTACGTTAATACTTAATAATAATATTTTATTATTAATAAAGCATATACTATCGATTACAGAAACAGAGAAATAAGTTTATTATAAGGTGGTACTGTATAAACTATTTATCATGGAGCAGCCATAGAGAGTGCAACAAAAACAAATTACTCTGTTATTGCATAAGAAAGAGAATTTAAAGTTTGTTCGAGAAAATGTGTTTTATATTTATGTTGGCAGCGTTTCTTTTATGTGATTTAAATTTCGATATATCGATTGATAATCTAAAAAATCGATTAATAAACTGTTTTAGAGCGGTAGCGATAGTCAATATAGTGTTTTTATTGGTTTGTTTCACATTGTTTTATTAACTTTAAAAAATATCAAAATATTTATTAGATTTACGTCTTTAGACCTCTTAAATGGGTTTAGATTTTCGACTTTATTATAAACATGACGCATCTCTTTATTAATTAACTTAACACAGTGCTTGAGGAACTTTTAATGTCTGACATTTGGGAGGGGTATTGTTTTGTTCACCACAATAGATATATTGGTGTGACATTTATTGAAATATATTAATACACTTGAATGAAGAAACTTTTATCTGTGTCACATTGCTCCCTCAGGTTAGTTAAAATATTATAAATAAACATTTGATTTCTACACCACAAATTAGGCTGATCCTAATATTTAAAAAAAACTTGGTCTTCTCATTCTATACAATTTGGGGACTACCTTTCAATGCGTATTAACATAGTTTGGATATTACTAAGCTATTATTAACTAGACAACTAATATTTTTGATGGTTTGCCGCATGTTCATTTCTGTGCCACTTGCAGGAAGTGACTGATTAGCAGGATGGCACAATGGAAAATGTACCTCTGTATATGAGGTACAACCGGAACCATGACACTGGAATCTACGGGCGCGTACCACCCCCTAAACGGGCGGGAGGCGCTCTGCCATTGGTTGGGACACATCAAGCTGTCCCGCATCATCGTCTTGGTGTTTATGATTCTCATAATTGTCCCACTCATCACACATTACTTCTTATCCAAGGTACAATGTTGCTCTGATATGTACAGCAGCTTTTGAGATTTGGGTTCTGTATTATTCGTCTACTCTGTAAGGTTGCAAGCTTACCTTGCATTCATTATTCAACAAGTGGTAGAGCTTACAATCAGGGTCGTAGTGTACAGATCCGGACAGTTGGGTACCGCTAAACGGACGCCAAGACAGCTGGACGTCGGCTAATTTTTTTTAAATGCTATAAATTGTAAAAAAAAAAAAAAA
>CABFOV010002508.1:68151-84078 GCA_902141375.1 Timema poppense
ACTGTACCACCCTTGTCGTGCCTTCTCTATCCTGTCTCCTCCTCGACTATCCTCTCACCCTCTCCATTTCTCCTCACACGACTGTACCACCCTACTCGTACCTTCTCTATCCTGTCTCCTCCTCGACTATCCTCCCACCCACTCATTTCTCCTCCTATCCACTCATGTCACTCCTATGTTACCTCTCAGACATTTGTAATATTTTCTGTCTATCCTAGGGCCACGAGGTGTGGAACGACTGGGGGGACCCCTTCAAATTGTACCCGCAACTTCCATTTGACACTATTCTCCCGTCAGATGCCAAATTTATAGGTATGGATAAATACTTCATCTTGGAGTGAGTTTCATTCTAAGAAAAAGATGCCATTATTGTTAGCGTTTAAATAAGTGTTGATCCCCGAGTTTAAATATCTGTTAACTGTGCCGTATTTTAAACTCGCACCACTAACACCACCTGCTATTCACATGGAACAACACCAGAATCTCGGGAAGAAATTTAATCCACCAGAAAAATTTTCATCCCTCAGCAACTAAGTCAGATTCGGCACCTTGACTCAGCCGGTAGCGTGTCTGTCTACCTACTGTGTTAATGGTCCCGGGTTTGATTCCTGGCATATCATTGGTTAAATGTGGGTTTACCCTTTCACAGTGATGAATTAACAGTTGGGGGACTGGGTGTTGTGCCTGTCTTAGTATTAAATTATATTATAAGGCATATGAAGCTACGACAGTTCTAGCAATATACGGCTTGTATAATAAGCTTACCACAGGCTGAGAACACTCACGGATGTAAAGTAAAAAAAGGAACTAAGTTTGCATCACTGAAGCCAACTTATTACCCAGCCTCCTGAAGAATATGTCATGTGGTCAAAATATTATTAAAGTGTTTGAAAAGATATGTTAGTATTTTGAGTACATGTCATTTGGCTTAAAGTCATTGACACAAAACCATCCTCCTCATCTAAATAATTCTACTGTCTTGAAAAGATGAGTGTAGTAGTTAGAAGTCGAGTTTGTGATCGAAACCAATATTTAATTTTATATTTATGGGTAGGGAATGTTCATACGCAGAACTTATTTTAAGCGCCGTTGTTTGTAAATCTAGGAATGGCTCCAAATATATTTATTTGCATATTCAATTCTAGTGGGGGGTTTATTCTGGAATTATTATTAGGTTTATTATAAGGTCAACTTACCGTATATGTACGGTTTTAGTCAATTTTAATGAGTAGGAAAGACAAATGTCAACGAGAATGTGAATGTTTGTAGGAATATCTACATTCAGATGGAACAACTAACAGCGTGTACTTTCCGAAGATACCAGAAGTTTTTAAATTTAAATTTGAGGCTAAATGACCTGTGCCCAACTGACTCTTGGTGAAATTAATTTTGGGTCAAATAACTTTCTGTAAAGTTAATTTTGAGGATATTACTTTGATCTCCTGCCGCGTACCCTTTTTTTTGGTCACTTTTATTTCTGTTTCATTTTTCGACAATCCTATTGAATTTATAAAACGAGGCATCAAAGTCGGTGATTTGATATTTCCCATTTCAAAAAGGAATAAGAATAAACGTTGGGTTAAAAACACCAACACCAAAGTGTTGTAGAGTTGGTCGGCTTTTCAAACATTTATATGTAGTGTGACGTTAACGCACGTGTTAATGTCGGCAGGATCCGGCGTGGGGTTCCGCCCGATTGGGCGCGGAGCAGGAGGGGCAGGGAAGGAGTTCTGCGAGAGTTTAGGGGGCAACTCCCCAAGAGAGCAGTTCACGATAGTCATGCTCACGTATGAGCGAGAACAGGTAACTCTTGAATAAGTCTGGTAATTAATTAACACAGTATCCTATATCTACCTTCACCAGGGGTGCAGAATATGTCCAGGGACACAACATTTCCACGGAACATAACATTTTCATACAAAATTTCCCTGAAAACCACAACTCAGAGAATAAAACAACATTAAACATTTTCTGGAGGCTGGAGGCCTTAAGGATTATTATTATATATTTTGGAAAATTAAAATTTAAACATAACTTTAATCATACAATTAACTGCTAAAATTTTCAACATAACAACTGTACTTTTCCATACCCCAAATATCCCCAGGGCTTCTTTAATATCTCCTGAATCTCGTTTGAACATATTCTGCACCCCTGACCCGGTCTAAATGTCAAGCTCATCTGGTCTGGTTTGCCGCTGACACAGAGGTCAAGGTTCAAATTCTGGTAGTGTGTACTGTGAGGTTTTTCCCCCCTAGGGTTCTTCCCACTCTTATTTAATTGTTGATATATTTCCTCTTATCAACTGCTTCAGTGGCCGAATGGTCTAAGGCGTAAGTCTTGTGTTAGGCTGGCCTGCTGATGACGGGGAGATTGGGGTTTCGAATTCTAGTCGGGGTCTACTGAGGGTGGTTTTTTCCTGAAATGGTTTCCCACTCTCCTTCCACTCAATTGCTGGTATATTACCTGTAAAATGCTTCCTTCCTCATCCCTACTCCATTAGGGTAATTATTATATATAATTATATGTATAATAAAAGGGTATAGAAACACGCAAAATGAAATGAACAACAAGCCATGTCCTCGCCATCTTTCCTGTATGAAGTATTACTGTCACATACAGCCTAGTAAAGCTGTACAGTTGGATGGAGTAGAACGTGATTGAGGCTAAAGTTGAGAGTAGAAATAGTTCTATAAGTGTATTAGAGACCTGCTATGGAGAAGCGAAGTGCCCTTGAAGTGTAAGGAAGTGTTGTACAGGACGTACTTTGTACCCTTGGTCACTCATGCAGCAGAAACACGGACAGTGGATGTAAGAGAGACAAGGAAAGTGGAGTACATGAGTTAGTAGAGGAAGCAAGACTGAGATGGTATGGACATGTAATGAGGATGGAAAATCTAGGATGTTAAAGAAAATTATGTAGGTAAAGTATTTAGGAGAAAGGCCGCAAGGGAGAGCAAGAAACAGATGAGAGGATTAGGTAATATAAAGTATCCGGGTGAAAGGAGAAGAATGTAAGTGAATAAAGTAGGAAGAATGGCGCAAAGATAGAGCAAAATGGAAGGATTTGACTAAACTGACCCGACCACAGGCTTGAAACAGTTGATGAACTTGTTAAGATAAAAACATTGGTGCAAAACTGTTTGATAAGTTAGTCTTATTGTTTTCAAGTGTTTCTATACACTAGCAACATTCTAACTTTGGAGTGTCATTTGTCAGGTGCTTATCAACTCGCTGAGTCGTCTGTACGGCCTGCCCTACCTCAACAAGGTGATAGTGGTGTGGAACTCTCCCAGACCTCCGCTAGAAGACCTCAGATGGCCAGAGATCGGTGTCCCGGTTCACGTGAGTTGTGGCTACTAACTCTAGCCTTATAACCGGTTTTGTGACATTTGTACAGTAATAATTGAGGCGGGTAACGTTAAAAAGCGCCGATTTGATTTGCCGTGTTTTGTCCTCCCACAAAAATTCCTACAGATCTTTTCAAAACTGATGTTGGTACACTTGTTTTTTAGCCATCTGTACCTCACATGGCTTGTTAATTATTCCTGCGGTTTATATATAGGAGGTTGTGTTTGATGTTTTGTGTGGGCGAATAAAGTCGGCCCATATTGGATTGTTAGTATTGTTTGGAAAAAAAAAGGAACTGTTCAAATGCATAAAATAGTTTCAATGAAGATATTTCACAACGGAAAAGAAAAATTATCATAAAGCTTACAAAATAAGTATCATGAAGAATTAAAATATTAGAGAGAGAGTGCATTGAAGCCTATGAGAGTTAAAAGATGAAATATTTACAAGCTAAGGTGTTTACATTATTAGTTTATAACTGCTGTCATAAGAAATGTTTTGCTAATGTGTCAGTTGAAGAACTAGATATTTTTCTAAATTATACATTGGTCATGAGAAATGCCTCAAAGATCCTTTCTTGGCTAAACGGATAGAAATATTTAATTCAAAACGGGAGGAAAATACATCCTAAAAAAAGGTCAGGGATCATCTGTGGCCTAAAAATTAATTTCATAGAAAAGTAGACTAAGTTGTTTTCTGTTAATTTCTTTGTGTTTCAAAAATAATTGTTCATAAAAATTGAGCTTTGATATATATTTTTTATATTCTTTATGAATCTCGAAATGGGCTTTAGACGAGCAAATTAAATATTTGCCTCGAGGAAAAATCTAGTGAATTTTGGCTAACCTGAGTTGAAAAAAATTTTAAACAAATTTTTCTCCTAATTGTTTGTTCATGGCCCCTTCACCTCCTTACCCCCTAGCAGAGGTACTTAATAACAAATGAATAACTTGTGTTTGAATACTCCAGGTCATCAAGGCAAGTCGCAACAGTCTCAACAACAGATTCCTGCCTTACGACGCCATCGAGACAGAGGCCATTCTGTCGGTGGATGACGACGCTCACCTTCGTCATGACGAGATCATGTTCGGCTTTAGGTGAGGGCAGCGCAACAGAATCTTTTGAGGGCGCAACCGATGCCCCTTTTGCCAAATTGGGTGACGAAGGGAGTAGCCCACTAACTCTTTTAGTGCCACCAGAGTTGCGCATGAAGATTGCCACAGCTATTTCATCTCTTTCATAAGGTGGTACAAGGAAAACCAACAACCGGTATTTTTATCTGCGTATACTGTTCTATAACAGAGGGGAATGTTCTCGTTCTATTTACATAATATACTACCACCTTATCTATAGAGTAACCCCAAAACTAGCGCAAATCTGGAACCACGCTTCATCTGCTCTGGCCCTTGTGGCACTAAAATGGTCAAACCTACCTCATCATCAACTGTTTTCAGCCTGTGATCGAGTCTTTTTAGTAAAATTCCTCCTTCTTATGGATAAAATGATTGGATTTTGTTTAGTCGAAATTTAGTAAATAAATAACATTTTTAGCTAACAAAAATTTAGTAAATTGAAAGCATTTATTAGCCAACAATGCAAAAAAAAAAATCTGCTCGTGCCATGCTCCCGGAGTCCAGTCTCTGTTTTACTCTCTTCTGCTGAAGAAGTGGACTGATGTACCCCAAAAATTATATAATTATAATGTTTGGAGGTATTCAATCCTCCTTTCAATGTTTAATTGCTAATTAATTAATGATTATTGATACGGTATATATAGGCCCTACAACTTATTGTTCCACAAGATGTCATATTGAACTAATCACGCAACTTAAGTATAAAGTGTTTGATTTTGAAATAAAATTCTTTATGAATTACATTAACTGTTACAATAATCTTAAACATATATTTCACAATTTATATTAGCTTTAATTTAATATTCTGTAATCAGGGTTAGTCGGTGCAAATAATCGAAAGTGTAAGCAAATAATTTCCCTATTTGGTAATTTTATTTTATGAATCGGTGCACCCTTACAAAAAGCCCAAAATTCCCGAGCCTATAAATATATCGAGCCAGATTCAAGCCCCCTTGCTAAGAGCTGAACTCTGCTCGACCTAGGTTCAGTTCTCTTGATGAGGGTGTGTCGTCTTGGAATGCGCAGGGTGTGGCGAGAGCAGAGGGACCGCGTGGTGGGGTTCCCGGGCAGATTCCACGCGTGGGATCTGAACCACCAAGGCTGGCTCTACAACTCCAATTACTCCTGCGAGCTCTCCATGGTGCTTACAGGTGACACACCACACGAGTATGGTTAGAGTCGCGTTCTTGAGCTGTTGCAATTCAAATAACATCCAACTTTCGGAATTAACAGAAACACATTTATAACTGTAAAAATACTCAATATGTGTTTTTCATCATCATCATCATCATCATCATCATCATCATCATCATCATCATCATCCACACTTTCCTGCCACTGGCAAGGTCTCTTTCGAACTTAAGTCTCTCCATTTATTCCTCTTCTCCAAACACCTTTCATCCTCCAAGCCGGCCCAATCCACTCTTTTCCTCTCCACATTCCTCCACATATCCCTGGGTCTTCCTCTAGGTCTCCTGCTCGCCTCCTCCTTGGAATCTTCCCTTCTTTCATCCTCTTCATTCACATGTCCGTGCCACCTCAATCTTGCCTTCTCTCTCTATCCTGCAGGAGTTCTTCCTTCACTCTCTCGCTCTCTCTGTCTATCCTTGTCACTCCTAGCTTGTATCCTGTTCTTACCCCTTTCCTTCATCCCCCAGGTTTCTGATGCGCCCTGCAATATTGGGACATAGTACTCCCTGTATATCACTCCTTTGCGCTCCTGCGGCACATCTCTAGATGCCATATTACATGAAAATATTGAAGTGTTTGTAAATACGTGTTTAATCACACAAACACATGTGACCCACATGATAAATGTAAGGAGGTGTTATTTTCGCAGGCGCTGCATTCATCCACAAGTACTACACGTACTTGTACTCGTATTGGCTGCCTCAGGCTGTCAGAGACAAGGTGGACGAATACATGAACTGCGAGGATATTGCTATGAACTTCCTCGTCTCGCACATCACAAGGAAACCACCTGTGAAGGTACCGTCACGATGAGCAAACTTTGCTCGACTCGGGAACATTTCCTGTTTACATTCTGTGTTTTTTCCACGGTTTCCTCTTTTAGGAAGTTACGTCACACGTTTCACACTACTCCCTGACGAGTTCCGATAGAATGAAACCTAGGTCGGGATATTGGGTGGTAACGATTGATTTTCTTCTAGAGGCGGCCATTACCTCCATGTCCAGTGGCAGCAGTGTAGTGTGAACTGTGTTTTTATTTTCATTGTACATATACACCTTATATACACTGCTGCCACTGGACATAGAGGTAATGGCCGCCTCTTGAAGTAAATCTATCGGAACTCATCAGGATCACCAGTATTTGTTACCTTTTATTTTTCTATTTAAGTTGGGTCGAATCCATTATTTATAAAATCCAAATTTCCAATTTACCTTCAAATCTGAATCTAGGAAAAAAATTATGAACTTATTAGAATAATAGAAAATACAAATAGTAGGTAAATATTAGCATTCTTTTTTATAGTACATTCATTATAACATTCATACATTCAGTAAAGTGTTAAATTACACTTGGAAAATCGAAAAAATAAAATCTTTCAAGGATTTGAGTTTCAAATCCATAGTTCTCTAAAAACCTCGAATTTCTAATATCAATAAGGATTTGGGGGACCATCCTTCCATTACCTTCTTCCAAATATAACAAAATGTACTTTACAAAGTGAGATCCTGTTTTCACCTACCTCGATGGTTGCATGGTTGCAAGGTCCATGGAGACACTAATTTCACAACAAAATTAATCACGAAATAAATCGAATTTTAAAATTCTCAGTTCTTTTCACCCTAAAAATATCATAATATATAATAATGGCATGCACTGTTGATTATTTTGTTGAATCCTTTGGGGGTTGGTCTCAGGTGACATCTCGCTGGACGTTCCGTTGTCCCGGATGCCCCGTTTCTCTGTCTGAAGACGACACGCACTTTCAGGAGAGACACAAGTGCATCAATTTCTTCACACAGGTACGACAACCACTCCCCAAACTATTCTGACGGGATCCTAAGCTCTATACTGAAATGCAAGTATCCGGCTACATGTAAATATATATATCATCATCATCATCATCATCATCATGAACAGCTTCCAGTCAGTGTCTGGACTATACTGAAATGCAAGTATCCGGCTACATGTAAATATATATATATCATCATCATCATCATCATCATGAACAGCTTCCAGTCAGTGTCTGGGTCTGTTTGTAACATAGGCCTCTCCACCGCCTCTCTCCCTCCATCTTGGACCAGTCCTCTCCACACTCCTCCTTACTCCCTTGGTCTTCCTCTTAGCCTCCTTACCCCCCATTTCCATATCCTCCTGGTCATCCTTTCCCTCTCCATTCTCCTCACGTGTCCGTACCACCTTAGTCGTGCCTTCTCTCTCCTGTCCTGGACTGGCTATTCCCTTACTCTTCCTCTTACTGTCGCATTTAACTCACCTGCATTCTGCTTTCATCTTGTTTCTTCATTACTCGTGTCTCCGAAGTGTACGTTAGTTTTGGTAGGTAGACTTATGCCAAAAGAATATTGGTCATCATAAGTGACTCAATGGCTTTCAAATCGTTACATCCTGACACAAAAAAATGTCAAATATTGAGAGAAGACAAACATAATTATAAGGGTTTGTATGTTGGTGTTCTTTACTTCTAGTTGAGTCAGAATAAAAAAACAAGAGTTTTGAGTTCATACACAAATGTACAATTTTTCAAGAATTAACTGTTGGTTTTTTTTTGTGAAAAAAATAAAAGCTATAATCATACAAATTCAGATTTTCAACAAAATTTAACATATTTGTACAAGACACATATTTTTTTAATTAGAAAACCATAGGTATTAAACGGCTCTGTTTGTTATGAAATAATATCTCATAATTTGCTAGATAAAATAAAAAATATTCATATTATTTGAATTTCTCCTGTTTTGGAAGAAAAAATATGTTCAAGTTAAAACGACGACTAAGACTTGACTGTAAGTCTTGGGCACTCGCACTCCCCTCCCCTCGATATTTTGCATCGTCATCAAAGTTGAGGGTGTTCTCACACCACTGCTCCTGCTTCAGGTGTTTGGTTACACGCCGCTGCTAAACACCCAGTTCCGAGCAGACTCCATCCTCTTCAAGACTCGGATCCCTCACGACAAGCAGAAGTGCTTCAAGTTCATCTAAATCTCAAAAAACAAAGCACGAACTGAACCGGCGACACGTCAACAGAAAGCCCGTAAGATTTTATCTTATCTTTTTGTCAACCGTGTCTCACAACCTTATAGGGTTGTACACGTATGTACTAATTACACTAATTAATATATTCTCTTTTGAAAAGGTACAGACAGGAAAGGTGGATAGAAACATATACAAGGGACAAACACAGTTCACACTTTACACTGCTGCCACTGGACAAAGAGGTAATAGTGGCCTCGTCACTGCCCAATCCCCCGACCTAGGTCTCGTTCTATCGGAACTCATCGGGGAGGATTGTGAAATGAGCAAGGCAACTTCCTGAAAGAGGGGAGGGGGGGGATTCATGCAAAAATACATTAATATATTAGGGATGAAGAAGGTTGGATTTAGAGTAAATGTAACCATATTTGCAAGAATGGAGAGTGGAAAATTATTTACTGAAAATCTGAGCAAGTTTTGATTTCCAATCTCTCCATTATTGGCAGTCTAATGTATGAGTGTGACACCTTAGACCATGTGGCCACTTGGGCAGGTATCAACTGTGTTTTAACTTATATATTTTTTAGTTTTGACATATATATATTTGATATTAAGAGGAACAAACTATAAAGCTGGTTGATAATTTTATTTAAGCCGATAGACTTTAATTTCACTTCCTTGCCATTGAGGAGGAACTTTGGGTTCGAATCCTAGTCGGGGGGAGGGGGGCCACTAGAATTCCCCCACATGCTAATGCGGCTGCATTTCAAGTTAACCTTCATACATATTATTACATTATTTATGTTATTAGTGGACAGCTAGTAAGCAAAAGATGATGCCTTAAATGTTTTTCTATTATTTGTGGGAGTGTTTTGAGAAAAAAATATTTACTTTCTATACAGCTTGATTATATCGTCACACAAATTACAAAATAACTTAATTCTAAATGTCCTATCATATTTTTTTTTTTTTTACCAATTTCCTTCTTTTGATGTCCACCCTCTTCTTCACTTTTAATAAATTACGTTGTGCCATTCACATTTCCTCCCGATGAGTTCCGATAGAATGAAACCTAGGTCAAGACAATGATTGAATTCCTCCAAGAGACGGCCATTACGTCTCTGTTCATTGGCAGCATTGTAAAGTGTGACCTTTTTTTCTTTTAATTCTAAAAGCCTTATTGTGTTCGTCCCTTTTATATGTTTCTATCCACCTTTCCTTTACCTAGTTCTGTTTATAACGAGAGGTAATGTTAATGTATATTATTGCAGGTCGTCACTGCTCTGTTGTTAAAACTAGTCACCAGCAGAATGCAGGGCTGCTGTTTCTTCTGGTCTTTCCCCAAGAATTTATTTTACTCGATGAGAAGACTTGTTTTTCTACACTCAAATGTAAATACTTCGCACAGGTACCTCGTTCAATCACCACAAAATGTTTCTTGTGTATATATCAATTATAGACTCACATTGAAATGCTATGCATTTTTACATTGTTAGGTTAGGGATGTATCGAGTACAAATGATTAATGAAACTTCTCTTCTGGACAGAAAGTTGATTTCGATAGTTTTAGGTACCTTGTAGTCGCCGGTACAAACTGCCGACAACAATCTTCTTGACAGAAAGTTGATTTCGATAGTTTTAGGTACCTTGTAGTCGCCGGTACAAACTGCCGACAACAATCTTCTTGACAGAAAGTTGATTTTGATAGTTTTAGGTACCTTGTAGTTGCCGGTACAAACTGCCGACAACAATCTTCTCGACAGAAAGTTGATTTCGATAGTTTTAGGTACCTTGTAGTTGCCGGTACAAACCGCCGACGACAATTCTCACATTACTGAGCATGTTTGCTCCAAATGTACAGTGAAATAATTTAAGGCCTTTTTATTTTCAAGTGAATGATTTTTTTTTAAAATTTCTTATTTTTTATAATTATTGTTGTTTTGTTATAATATTTAAAGAATGAAATAGTATTTTTATTGCTTTTTTGGGAGTCTATTAATAACTCTCGATTTTTATATGTTGGTTGTCTTCAATTATGTTGTAGTAAGTACTTATTTTTAGATGGTCATTTATGTGAGTGGAATAACGATCGCTGTTCTTGAATAATGGTGTTATTTTGGCGAGCAAAAAAAACATGGTAAATGTGTCACACAGAGTAGTCAGGGTAGACCTGAATATAATTGGGAGGGTGGGGGTTCGAGACAAAAACATGATACCCTTCATTTTATGAAAAAAAAGTGTTAGCAGTGGTTTATGATAGCTTAGAGTCTATTGATGATAGGCTTTTACCTGGATGATAGTTCAAAAATTCTATGTTTAGGTTTTGGGTTGCCAACACTTGTAAAAGATCACTGTTTTGTTTTAAATGTTAAGTTTTTTAATAACCTGTTATATTTTACATTTAAAATAATGTAAACATAAGTTTTCTCATACTATTTCAGTACTTTTAATAATTTCTTTTTATCCAACTCGAAACAATATTTTAAACATAATTACAGTACGTATTCTCCATTTTGTAATGTTGTCTATGATGTGTGATATAGTGCACACATCAATACCTTTTAATACAGGCATTGTATTTATTTGGAAAAGAGAAAATACTTGTCTTATTTTTATTTTTCATAAATTATTTTATGATTATTTTATTATGTATGAAAAAAGTGCATGGATCAAAAACATTTAGTAATAAATAAAATTATAGAATATTGGGAAAATGGTAGATCACAAATAAAAGTAAAAACACTAACACATATTTACACACACTTCAATATTTCGACGCCATTATAGCATCTTCCTCAGGAAGTAATAGTAATTATACTCTACTACTTCTCGAGGAAGATGTTATAATAGCATCGAAATATTGAAGTGTGTGTAAATAGCATGTTTATAGCATCTTCCTCAGGAAGTAATAGTAATTATACTCTACTACTTCTCGAGGAAGATGTTATAATAGCATCGAAATATTGAAGTGTGTGTAAATATGTGTTAGTGTTTTTACTTTTATTTGTGCTCTACCATTTTCCNCTCAGGAAGTAATAGTAATTATACTCTACTACTTCTCGAGGAAGATGTTATAATAGCATCGAAATATTGAAGTGTGTGTAAATAGCATGTTTATAGCATCTTCCTCAGGAAGTAATAGTAATTATACTCTACTACTTCTCGAGGAAGATGTTATAATAGCATCGAAATATTGAAGTGTGTGTAAATATGTGTTAGTGTTTTTACTTTTATTTGTGCTCTACCATTTTCCTAATATTCTATCATTTTATTTATTACTAAATGATAATTTTATTGTATTTTGAAATATTTAACTGTATCAAATATATTTATCCGCTGAATGGGTGCATCATTGTAAAATAAACTTGTTTCCGTCGTGTTTAACCACATGGTTTAAATTAGTCGGCCACCATTTTGAAGCTATTTTCTATAAACCTTTTGTGGAAGTGCCATGAATAATATTTTTTTTATAAATATATAAATAATATTGGCCTGAATTACTGTGGTTAACTATCACATTCCCATATTACCATCTGTTTTCATTACAGTTATCCGAAGTGATAGATATCATCTGTTGGCGTGGAGATATATTAGAGACTATTTATAGTAACTTTTTGAGCTGTCATCCAAGTAAACTTAGGTCGTGAATGAATTATAGCACTTGAACTTAGAGTTGTTTTTTTTGTCAGTCAAGAATTTGAGGATAGCTTATGTTGACAAAAATTTAAATAGCTAGAAGTTTCCGGACTTTATAAACATCTAAATAGTGAATATATCCCTTCTAAATCTTTTAACCCAACCCCTTCAATTGTTCACATATTTTGCGGTAGTTTATCTTTAAATAGAATCAATCCAAAAGGTATTCTTGTTTTTATTAATGCACGTTAGAAATGTCTTGATCTTACCAATATCACTAATTTGTGTTAATTTTGTTGCCAATTAATAATATTCATTTAATGTTAAGTTCTTCACAAACTTTAAAAAAAAGAAAAACACTGAACCTTTCCAAAACTTAGCTGAGGTACTTTACTTAAGACCACATTTTGGTAAACTGTTTTGAAAATAAAGTTAGTACTGATTGATTAATTTTGTAGTTTTGTTAAAAATAATGATTTGACTTAAAGGTGTAACGATTTTAATCCATTTCCATTCATTCAACTTCATATTAAAATTAATATACTATTTATTTTAATAGCATTTTTCTTTGGACAACCTTTGTGGTCTAGTGGTCAGAGTTCCTGGCTACAGGTCCAAATGACTCGGGTTTGATCCCCGGCGCATTCATATTTTCCGTGAAGCCGTGTGTTTGTCTGTAACGAGGTCAAATTCAACCTCTCAAGAGCAAATGAGGAGCTACTTGAATATAAAAAGTAGTTGCTCTGGTATAGGAAACTGAGTTTAAAGGCCTTAGGGTTCGTTGTACTGACCATGTGACACCCTCTACCCGCAGATGTTGGCAATATCTTGGCCAACAGACAGTTTCAGTTGCAGGCTGACTTCATGTAGTTACTGTAATTTATAAAAAAAACTTAGAAGTGTAGGTAGTTACAAAAATAACACAACAGCCATGTTTGATTTGTGCGTAGTAACTCGACCACGGATACAGTGTTGAAAACCGTTACCGCGTGCCAGAACTTTGTTTCTTCTGCACATTGTGGTATATAGTTGTTGACTTAGAGGACTTGGAACCAAACCTTCATAATTCACAGGATTCCACACTTCCCCGTGGTCTCATGTCTCAAACTGCCTGTATCTATTCACTTTGAGACGTGATTTAAAATTGACCTTTCACTATTCTTAGAAGATCTTGACTATTATTTGACTCAAGGAAACCACCACAGCCGATTAGACCATGGTCAGTCAGTCAGTAAACGCGTAGTCTAGTGTGGGACATTAAATAGCGTTTTAGGCACTCGCTAAACACTTTTGAGAGACGGGTCGGAATGGAATTAAAGTTGTTTTAAGGCACACGTGACCGAGTTCACCACTTGGTGCTAAGTGCACGTTCAAACCTTAATAATTATATCCATGTACCAAATTATTTGGCTATTAGTAATGATTAGAATACATACTCATGTCTGAATCTAACTTAATTATGTTTTATTCTAGTACTTTATTTTTAGATCGGTTGACTTTTATCTTGTCATAAGTGAGTTACAGTTGGAGCCAAATATATATAGTGGAGGTTAGCTGTACCAAATATTGTAAGTGTAGTGTAATGAAGAGTGAAAAAAATTAAATTATGTTTGGGCTCAACATAATGGATACATTTATTTTTAAGTTTTGTATGTGTTTTTCTGCATATTATAGTTATTTCATTTAGAATGTACTCTGAAAGGTAAGCAGTCTTACCTTAACGGACTTCGTTACGACACAATCTTGTAAGCTATACCTTAGTGGAGTAATGAGAGGTAAGCTTGATATCTTACGGAGTAAACGGAATGTTAATACACATTAAATTGAATGGATCAATTGGAGCGCAATTCAAGCTGACTTCTAATTATCTAGCCATTATTATTGTACTTTAAGAGTGGAGTATTGTAGTTTATAGCATATAAATTAGGGGTGTGCAAAGCTTCTGAACTTAGACTTCACTTCGAAACAAATATCAACTTCACTTTTTTTTTAAATCCGGCCTTGAAGCTCCACCAATAAATGATTGACAGCAAAAATTCTCAATTCCTGGTCAATTATTTACATTCTCAGCTGTTTTATACATAATAAATTAATATTCATATGAAAACATCTAAAGTAATTGAATTGTAACATGTGAAAATAACGTTATTTATAAAAATAAAACAATTTTACAATATAAAAATATCCACAATATAGCTAATATGTTTTCAATCATAAAAGAATAAAACAAAAAAAATAATTCAAATTTCTTTTTGACTTCGAGTATATATAATATATTTGATTCGAGTTTGCTTTGGATTACAAAAGGGGGCTTTACACACTCCTAGTATAAATCTTGATGATTTTAACCCTGCAGTAATTTTAAGTGTGAATTATTTATTTAAAACTATTTTTTACTTGCTGTGCAACATTTTATATCAAAAGAGTTACCTATAAACATTAAATGGTGATTCCAAGTGGACATATTATATTGTTCTTGTAAGAGTTTTAATTACTTGATACATTTGATTAAATAAATTGTTCATATAAACAGCTGCACTTGAAGTATTTTTACAGCTTTACTTTGTGAATGACTTGCTTCAGTGGCCGCACAGTCTAAGACGTTAGACTGGTGTTGAATTTAATTGCCGATGACGGGAAGATTGGGGTTCGAGTCTCTTTCGGGAGTACTGGGGGTTGGTTTATTATAAAGGTTTTTCCACTCTCTCCGTGCAAATGGGGGTACACTTCCTCTAAACTTAGCCTTCATTATTGTAAACTCTAGTGTAATTAGTATTGTCCACCTGATCGTCTCAAGAACAAGGCAAGCACTAGGTGAAAAGCGGCGTATTAGTGAGGTAGTACTGTATAACTTGAACAACTTTAATAACTAAAAATTAACTTTTTTTTATAAAATATCTGTTTATTGTTTATGCATGGATATATTACAGACATACAACTTGAAACAAGATTATAAATTACTTGACCTTGATGTCTTCATTCAAACTCGACTCGAAGTGCCTCGGTTAATAGTGTTTGACCAATCCGAGAAAATTATATCAGGATATATTTCTTCCTCCGAAGCTAGCTCTTGATTTTTTCCGCCTCGACCTTCTGTGAGATGCTCTTGTCGAGTCTCGCCACCGTATTGTCCTTGCCCAAAATCTCCATCATCTCCGCTACACCGGGGCCCTCCTGAGACAAGGAGAGGGGGGAAATGCATTACCTACAACAGCTGGTCGATCTCACGGACATTTTCAGTCGATCACGTAAGGGAACTTTAAAACACCTTTATAAAAGTCGATCTTTGAATCCTCTAAACACACAAAATAATGTATTAAGAGCTTTCAAAATAACTTTATTGGCCATAATCACTAATAATATAATAAAATAAAATAGTTGATCGTGAAAATGTACATTTTATTTTGATTGAATCAAATGCTAAAATTATGATAGTAAATTAAAAGAGTTACACATTATAAAAATAACATTATATTGTGTTTTTTTATATATTAGTCCTATAAGTTATCAAGTATAAATTTAAGTTCATTAAGTTCATGCGACAATAATCCTCGGTCCCGGCACAGATTTATCTGATTACCAAACCCTTCCTTCACCTCTGACAAGACAACTTGTGAATGTGGGGAA
>CABFOV010002509.1:0-24345 GCA_902141375.1 Timema poppense
AGGAACATTTCTCGCGCCGGATTGACTCCGACAGGCGCTGGTTCTCGGAATCTGACTACCGGCTTGTACTGTGCGCTTACCCATAGGTAGGTATGCTGGAATTGGCCCCATAACCAATGGAAAGATAAAAGTGTGAAGATGTTTGGCATTATTAAGGCTTATATATGTTGCTTGTATTTATGGCCACTCATGTGGCTGCTAAAGGTTGTACAATCCATTGCCTTTAGAGAAATAACCAGTAGTATTTAGAAAATCCAGTGAGTAAAATGTGAATTTCACTACATCCTTATCCCACTTTTTTTAAATCTGTGTTCAGAAAGCCATTACTCCCCTGATGATGTATGCCCAGTCGAGTAGACATGTTAAAGAGAAGTATGTATACAAATGTTTCACACATTAACATACTGCATCTCACTGTGGTAACACCAAAACTGCTTGAGTATGCTACCGCAATAAAAATGCAAACTAACCATACCATAATAAAACTACATGATAACCATATTTTTAATAACTAAATAAGATTCGCTTTGGTAGCCTCATGGTCTTAGGCACTAATCTCGCAAGAGACTATACTGCTAATGACAGGGGGATCATAGTTCAATCCCAATCGTGTGTACCGAGGATGGTTTTCCTAAATGATTTTCCACTTTCTATCCACGCAAATGTGGATAAACTTCCTCTTGAGCCTTCCTCATCCCTAACCCATTTGCATAGTCAATACTTAAGTGTATAACCTGAATGGGTAGAAGGACACAGTGCTTAAAAATAAACTAAATAAGCCTAGTTATCAGTCATGTTAATTTAAGAAATGTAAGTAGTTAAAGAAATGTTTCTGTAAATATTACAATATTAATACAAAATTGAATTTATATAGAATATGGTTCTTATTGGCCACAATGAATAAATCTATTGTAAGGGTTTCCTTTAATAGTTTGGGCTGCATCCATTACATTCTGTAATATTATATGGGAGGCCAAACTACTGGGGCATCATTAATAGCTCATGTAAATGCTAGACCAGCACGATTCGACTTCGGCAGAAATGGGGTAGGAGATGAATACACTTGAGTTCCCTGATAGCCACAAAAGGCTAGTGCTTCTGATTCGCTCGATAGACTAAGACGATCATGGGAGGGAACCTGAGGCCATGATGGTGCGGGAAACCAGACGAGTGGTTTGGGAGCTGTGAACAGTAAAATATGGGCAACAAGGAGACAAAAGAGATGGTGGTTCAAGGCGGTAGAGCCAGGATTGATCTCATGTAAGGGATACAGAGAAATCTGTGGTTGAGTGGGCTGGTATGGATGTCTTTCACAGATCATAAATGTACATATAATTAATTATCTGTTGCTAACATAAAGTATTAATTTAATTTACATAAAGATCTTGTGAAACATTTACTCAAGCCTCAAAACTTATTTCTTGGTAATTCATGTTACTTATCTATTTTTGATACCAAACATGAACATAGTTTTTCATTCATAGTTATTTATGGAAAATAACAACACAAAAATCGATTAATCAGTATTGTAAATAAACACACTTAGCAAAAGCAAATATGTTGTTTGAAGTCAGATTTAAAAAAGTATAAGGTAAACACACCAGAAGTCACCATGTTAAGACAAATTTCATAAATAAATGATTGTGTACATCAACCGATTAGTTAATTTTAAATACAAAATATTCTGTCTATAACTTCTAACCTTTATTAAGATAGGACATCATGGATTGTCAAAATCGATTGGGATGTTTTGAAAATATAAAAGTTTAGAAAAGTGATTTTTTTGAGCTAGTAATCATCACCATAAATATTGCTCTGCTCCAATGTTCGTCATCGTTTTTGCTCTAGTAGTCGTTAATCATAAAATCCACTAAATTTTGTTACCATTGTATAAGCTAGGTATAATTGAGTTAATATGATAGTTTTAACAGCTTTTTATTTATTATATAACTAATGTAACTTACTTAAATTGTATACAAGAGAATTATCAGATTTAAATATAAAAAGCTTGTATGTATTCCACACACTACAATCGTGTGATTTTGTGCATCACTTGTTTTATTTATTTGTCTCCTTTGACCATTAAAAAAATATGGGAGAAAACAATATTAATACAATCAAAATGAGTATTAACACAATAAAAATTATAAAAATAAATGACATAGTAATACAATAATATACTATATGTACAATGAAAACAAAAAATGGTTATGCTAAAATTACAATACAATAAGACTTTAAGACAACAAATTCAGAAAACAAACGAGTGGGCTTAAGCCCCTATAGAAAGAAAAAACAACATTAATACACCAAAATATCCGAGACAAATTAAGAAAATAAACATGTTTTGGTATTACTTTTCATTCATATGAGACTGTTTTTAGGATATAAAAATTAACATCAAAATTTAAAAAACAGAGAACTGGGCCTATGCGAGTTGAAAATCACATTTCATAAACATCAATAGGTCCATTGAAAATACACCGTATTCTAGCACCTTGTGAATTTATGACCGAACTTGGCAAAATTCCTACTATTTGGGTTATATTTACATAAGAAATATCATCATCTTTAGGAATAAAAATCTTTTTAGAAATATCCTGGGCCCTCATTCCTATAACTTTAAATTCTTGCTCCTCTACTACTAGAATGATGCAAACATAGTGATATTTGGTGGTTGACCTCTTTCCTCCAGTAAAGGTCAGAAGTGCAAAAGAACTCAGTCAAATGTTTGCTTGACTCAGGTTTTCAAGTTCTATCACTTCTTCTTCTTCATGTGGTTCACTCCACTCATCTTATGATTCTAGAGGAACCATATCTTCGGAAGAAGATTCATCATCTTGTGGACTTTTTTTTCTTGTGTCTTAGCTAACTTTAGCTTTTCTCTTTCAACCTTCTCTCTATTTTTTTCGGTAGCCCTCTCATCCTTTTTCTGTTGAAGCTCCTTCTTTGCTATCTCTTTAAGTGAGAAATATTCTTGCCATGCTTTTGAGCTAGTTACTGTGGGAACCATTTCTATTGGAGCTCTCTTGCATAGCTTTGGTTTTTGAGGACCAGGCCAAAGCAAAGCCTTCTTGAAAAGAGGGGGGATTATTTTTCCATCTGGAGTTGTACGATGAGATCTTTGGTGAGACTTTGAAGGACCAGATACCTGATTAAGTGTCATAGAAGAACCAGCTGAAATTATAGGATGATCACCGAGAGAAGATGGGCCTGAAGATATTGAAGGACGCGGTACAGGAGTAGGTGTAGTAGACGTACCAGGCAAAATGGTAGAACGGTTTAACAGTAGGAGATGAACCTGCAGGTATTGAAGAGCCAGGTACAGGATTAGGTGTCGTAGACGCACCAGGTGAACTTGTAGAATGGTTACTGATAGGAAGATGAACCTGCAGATATTGAAGAGTCAGGTACAGGATTAGGTGTCGTAGACGCACCAGGTGAACTTGTAGAATGGTTACCAATAGGAGATGAGCCTGTAGACATTGAGGGAGCAGGAATGGGAGCAAGTGTAATGATAAGTGTATCCTCTAATGGTATTAAGAGCTGATTAGATGGAGATCTTAAATTACATGCCGGAGTTTTGGAATTTACATTGGCGTTGGACTGTGTATTTTCCAAATCTTTAATGAGCTTACAAAATTGGAATAGTGATGTATCTGTTATGTCTCCACGCCAAACGTCTCCAGCAGCTACAAACTGGTTTAGTTTGTCCTTTCCTAAAAAATGTTTAAGCTTTAGAGAAATGTTAGGAATGTCAGAGGAATTTTGTTGCAGTTCGGGCTGGGATGTAGAAGGCACGGTGGAAGCCTTTGGAATAAGTTTGCTTACATCAATAGATGAAGGATCCCAAGGATGGATGCCACATTTGCAAAAGGCGTGAAGCAAATTCTCAGGAGATACAGATTTGTCAATTGTTATTTCCAGCAATTTTTCAAAATATTTTTTCTTCAGACTTGAGTCCTCTCCGTATGCCACCTGTTAAATTTGCTATTTGTTCTTTAATGGCTTGAAGATCCCAACGTCCGTGGGTTGTAAGATGTGTGTTGCACTAGGCAACAATGTCACCAAAATAATACCATGTTCTTCACAAGATTTGCTAGTGTGCATGGTCAGATGTGACGTATGTCCATCAATGAAAAGTATAACAGGTAGTGGTATGTATTTGTTGACCAAATTAAATTAAATATATTGTTGACAAATTCATTAAATACTTTCCAAGTTATCCATCCATTTGGGGATTTCCCAACACCCCATTGTGTGGAAAATGCTGTGATGATGTCATGAGGGAGGCATTCATACTCTAAACATACAAGTGGTGAACAAAGACTTCCAAAAGCATTTCCGGTAACTAAAAACGTTAGGCACTCCTTTTCATCAGTATTTACTTGCTGGTAAATATTTTTGTCACCTTTCTTGGCAATCACTTTGTTGCCTTTGGGATTGAGAAAAAAAGCTGTTTCATCTCCATTAAACACATGCCTTGCATCCAATAAAAATCATTCAAATTATTTTCCTTTAAATACTTCTCAACTTCCGCAAACCAAGATGTTATTTGTTTCTGCTTTATTGCAGCCCAACTTGCAGTTAAATTCTGGGGAGCCCCCCGTTAGGCCTAGATTCCTCTTCAAAAAAGAGTCGCACCACTTTATTCCTGGGCATCGTCCTTTGAAGGTAAAGTCCCTCTTCAACTCTTTTGTAAGGTATTAAACACTATTTTGCAGATCTTCTCTTGTAACAGGAAAACCTGCTTTAGCAAAATAAATTGCCCACTTCCCCAACATACTCTCTTCTTCCTTAGTTAGCCAAGAGTTTGGCCCATTTTTCTCTCAACTGTTGTTTAATCCTAGATTTTGTCGGAAAGGGTGTTTCTGGGAACACCGTTCTTCTCTGTAGCCTTCTTAATGCTCATACCCTCTTTCACATCTTGCATAACCTCTTCTATAGCGAACTCTTCATAGTTAAATAATTTAAGTTTCAGAATTTTACATAACATTTTTATAATATTCATTGTTAATTGTAGTAAGAGATATTTAATACTAATAATATAAGGAAAAACTTTGTTACATTCAAAAGTAACTATATATTTTATGTAAACAACTTTACATCAAATAGGTCTAGTCAATATGAATAACCATAATGGCAGTGTATATACAGGTGCAGTGATCCAAATTGTAGGCCTAAATCATTAATAGTTTATTTTTACACTATATGGACAAAAATGAATTCACCTCCAAGGAACCTCTAAAAAAAATTTAAAACTTTTGAAATATATGATCTGTGTTTCGTTATATGAAATTACATATTATGAACTTAATTCCAGGCCCGACAAAAATAAAAACTTTTGAGGTAGCTTTTACTAATGGGCCAGTAGTCGTCATAATTTATGTATGTACCAGAAATTGTCATGGGGGACGACTATTGGACACAATCATCATAAGTTAATTTTATTAACAGTAGAGCTTTATTATTATATTGAGTTCTTTAAATCATCATTATATAAACTAGTTTTTGAAATGTCAAATGTACCAGTGCTCGTTGAAGGTGATGAACACCGGCAAAGAACGACTTTACCTTATCTAGTATTTTCACCCACACTAACTTTTCCCAAAAAACAGTATCTCTGTGAAATTATACTTCCAATACATAATGTAATAGTTATTTGTATCTCAGACACTAACCCTGATTAATAATTTAAAAAAATGAATTTGTCTAAATTAATTTATTACACTTACCTTCTTAGCAATTCCAAGTAGCAATCTGCAGCAAACCCGTGACAGCTTCAGCATCCACTCGTCTATGATAAATTTTTCCAGCCTATACATGCCCAGTTCCGAAACCAACCGGTCTGTTACTACAGTGTTTACCAAACCTACCATTCAGTGACGAGAACCGGTGCGTTTACCTTATCAATATTTGTGCAAAGTAAAGAAAAAATGTGTTAGCTCAAGCTAATTTGTATGAAAATAAGAGCTAAACAAGTTAAAGTTGCCAATTCAGTCCCTCCTTCAAAACAATGACATTTTGAGAACCAATTGTTAAATAAAGAAAATTAAATGAAATAAGTATTAGTAAGACCAATCAAGACTTTTATAAATCAAACTAATTACTAAGACATACATGTTAGAGTACTTACAAGTATTTTTTGTTTTCATAAACATCGGAAAGGCCCAAGACATGGGGATGATCAATCAATTTCATAATAGCGATTTCTCTTTCCACCTAAAAGGAAGGAAACATTATATAAAATGTGGAAGCAGAAAAACTAAGACTGGGCTGAAGCTGATCTTTGATACAATAATCAACTGATTTTATACAGCCAAATCAGCTGATCTCATGATTGAATTTTCTGTCTCCAATTTTCTATTTGATTAGTAAAAATTTTATTGATATAATTTAAGTTCTAAGCCATATGCTTAAAACATAAATATAGAAACAAAACCTAAGTATTTCAGTATTTTGTTTCCTAGCAAGTAACTATAACTTCAAGTTTTAGTGTTGACAAACTAACAAACATTCTAAATAAAATAATGTATTTAAACATTTATTAAAAGAACACCTCATTTCAATTAATGAATTTCTATTAAAATAAATATATAGGAAATTAAACATGGTTTCTAGTATCAAAATTAGCCACATTTACAAGATAAAAAATAATACTTGGCTAAATTTTATATATATGGAATGTGCATGGATTTATAAAAAAAATACATTCACACTCAAATGAAGCCCAAACAATTAGCCTACCCAAAATTCTGCTTCCTTATTATTGTTATTAAAGTCTTTAATTCAAGATTTTTTAAAAGCTAATTTTGGTTTAATACATCATCAGAAAATATTGAACTCACTGTCTTGTATGTGAATTTAATCATCTTTAAATGAAGTACTATATAATGTTAAATATTTCATCAAATTATTTAAAAAAATTGTTCTAGGTAACCTAACCTATTTATAACAAAATTCTGTATTCTAATTTTATTGGTGTATTTGTTTGTAAATACGGGGAGAATGGGATTCAATCCCAACCGGTTGCACTGAAGGTGGTTGGTTTCTCCAAAAAGGTTTTCTACTCTCCCTACATGCAAATGCAGGTGCACCTCCTCTAAATTAAAAACCTTCCCCATTCCCAAAACATTAGTGTAATTAGTACATGCGTATAACTCCAATGGGTAGTAAGACGTGGTGGTAAAAATTATTTGTGTGCAAGTCTTTGAAGATGTTTTTTTTTTCTTTTCGTAACATTTATAATTTTTATCCGTTCATGAAATGCTTTTCTTGTTTAATGTGGTATGGATAGTAATTATAAAGTGATACTGTATATTAATTTACTTGAAAAGTTTTCGGTTAAATTTGTATTATATCATTAAAATCTAGTAGCCCTACAAGTTTTTGAGTGGTTTTATAGTACCGATGTGATATTAAAAATGTAGGATACAAAATAAACAGCGATGGTGCTTGAGAACTGATTAGAGGCACCAATCTGCTCAGAAAAAGAGCTAATCCAAATCTAATTTAAACTTTACACCAACATAATAAGACTAGCAACTTTGGAGGAAATTAAACTAAAACCTGCACCACCCAATGTATGTGTATTCATCATAATAGTCTAATGTATTATTAGTATAATTACACATATGCATACCTAATCACGTCGTTCCCCTGTGGGGTAGGCATACTTAATCCATCCTCACTATCTTTCTACACACTTCTCCTATCCTTGCATGCCCAAACTAATGTAAGATGCCTCTTTCACACTGACCTATTGGATTCCCTTTCAAACCAAACAAGTTTTTCCACATACATTTCTTAAATATCTCATTCCAACTTTATTCAACTTGTTCTTGTGTTTCTCCTAGGAAAAACACACTTCATATCCGTACAAAAATGTTGGCATTAAAACACATTTATATACTGCCATCTTTGCATCTTTTGTTACTTCATTCTTTGCAATAGTCAACACACATTCAACTGATATTCGAGATGCTTTCACCCATCTATTGATTTCACCATCTATCCGTTCATTTTTACAAATCATTATGCCCAGATACACAAAATCATTCACATTCATTTGTTCTAACAGTTTTCATTTATACTAAGATGACACTCATTTCCTAATCAGTCTTTATCAAAAACTATCATAGTTTTGGAGACATTTATACGAAGAACCATTCTCCCTGTCGCCACACTCAAATTATTTAATACATTCTGCAAGTTTAGTTCATTCTCAGCTATTAATATGGCATAATCTGCATATAGCAGAACCTTCAGATTTCTATTGTCCATTTGTATACCAACCACGTCCTAACGTGCATCCCTCGTACACCTATTTTTGAATACACTAGACAACCATGCAGACATATCACAGGTTTGTCTAACACCCTGTTCAACAGAAAACCATTCGCTCAAAGCGTATTCACCCTAACGTAAGCTTTACTTTCAGCATACACTGCCAAAATTGCATTTACTACCCATGCATCCACACCATACTCTCTCAGAACATTCCATAACATACTCTTAATCACTCAATTGTACGCCTTCTCCAAATCAATAAATGTGCAATACATATTCTTCCTTACTGCAATAGTTTCTCAATCACTTATTGCAATGAAAATATCTGGTCCATGCAACCTCTACCTGGCATAAAACCACATTGCACACCCCAAATCTTGCCTGAAATATTTTCATGCACCCTCTCAATTAAAACTCTTCCAAAAACTTTGCATGGAATATTCAACTAATTGCCCTATAATTTTAACCTCTTACTAAATTTGCCTGTGTACAAAAGCACAAGAAAGTATTGTTCCAGTCACTAGGAACTTTCAAAATTCCAGCACACACACTGAACAACTCACATAATCTGGCAAAAAGTACCATGCCCCTACACTTAAGAATTTCAATTGTGATCCCATCTACACCCACAGCTTTGCCACAGCGCTCAAGCGAGCTATACCACCCGAGCAGCCACCGCATGTTAGCGAAGATAATACCAACATTTGCAGGTAGGAGGTGTCATGTGGTCAGCACAGCAAGCCCTTCGGCCATTAATCTCGATTTTATAGACCGGAGTCGCTAGCTCTTTATTAAAGTAGTTCCTCAAATGTCCTCACAACGCTGAGTCAGCCCCGCTCCAGAGCCACTGCTTCACAGAAAAATCTGTAAGTGCTGGTAATCGACCCCGGGACCACTGGATTTATAGCCAGGAACTCTGACTACTATACCACAGAGGTGGAGAGGTGGTCCTAATTATATAGAGTAGACCCTCCCACATCCAACCTCTGAAAATCCATCTCCTTATCATATCCAACTGTCCCACTGTGGCTAAAGAAGCGGAGAGACATAGCCAAGGCCAGGATGTAATCTTTAAAATAGAACAGCGGTTCCCAAAGTGTGCTCCGCGGAGCACTTGGTGCTCCGCGAAACATCTCCAAGTGCTCCGCGGAGAGATTGTAAATAAAAATAAAATAAATGTGACAAGATCTCAAAATTGTTTATTTGTGCGGTCATGAACTGTTTTTAGATAAGTATTGTGTAGAAATAATTTAGCTCCTGCATCGTGCCTTAGAGCAGTGTAAATAGCAATTATTATGGATCCAAAGTGCATTGTCATGCGGCACCTCAGTCAGTTTTACCCGCCCGCACCTTCTCGGAACCACACAAAACATTGAGAAAATCCGTGAAGTACACAGACTTCACTCGGCGAAACTAGACAGATAGGCTCAATGGCACCAGCTAATCCAGGCTCAATGAGAGCCTCTCCTTACTTACAGATACGATTGTTAGCTTTGACACTTTTACAGAATTTTCTGGAAAGTCTCTGTTGTATATTAAAATCTCTTTGTTTCTTCGCTCCTTCATTCTGTTGTAGTTCATTCAATGTTTATTCGAGAGTCGAAACGAGTCAAATTGCAGTGCGGTGTTATTTTTTCACGAGTGCTTTTGTTTTGTGATTTTTTTTAAATAATTACGTTAGTAACTTTAATGGATCTTCCCTCTTGAGGACGAAACACCTGCCTATTACAGGTTTTTTGGAGCACCTACGTAGTGATTTAGAAAATATCATAGATTTGCTTTCAATGGATCGCTGGCTGAAGTCTGGATCCTTAAAAAAGACTATTAAAACCTCCGCCACAGTTCCTCCAGTAGCTATGGAAGCATCAACAGCTAACAGGTATGTACAAATATTATGTTAGATGCATTTTTTTTAACGTTGAATAGTGTTTATCTATTGGGGTCTCATAGAATAAGAGCGTGTGTCATTAACAAGTAACAGCTTTGGATGCCAATAACACAGGACCTAAAAGAAGAGATAGGGACTAAGGTACATACAACTTTATACAAATTAAATAGTAAATAAAGACTTTTCAGTATATGCATTGCATGTTGTACATATTGTTGCACTTTTAACAAAAATAGATTTCAGCTCAGGTTATTTTCGAATTTTGGCCTGTTAATTGGTAGTAACCTTGAAGCTGCAGCCAATTTGATGTCACCAAGCGATAGGATAAGATGGTTACTCACATTTAACAAGCATTGTGAGCAAACATGCGAGAAACATTTACATTCTTAAACAATATTCAACGTTAATTTAGGAGCAATGGTTCTTTGATCAATTGTTTTATTAAATACTTGACATTTATTATTATCATTAATATTATTTACCCAGATGATACGAATATTATTTTTATATTGTAGTGTGGAAGAAGATGGAGCAGTTGCCAATGCTAGAATTGCTGGACAGGATGAAGGGTTTTTAGACGAATCAGCGACAGCAGGTGTGACAGAAACTTCTGAACTGTTGAAAGAACTGCCTAGTACTAGTTCTTTGGAGATCAGTGCCACAGGTAAAAAAATTATAAAAAGGAAGTATCACGATTCCTACTTGGATATTGGATTTGTTGAGACTAGTGACAACAAACCACAGTGCGTAGTTTGCATGAAAGTTTTGCCAAACAGTGCGATGTTCCCAGCAAAAATGCGCCGTCATTTTGAGGGGGTCCATCCAGAATGCAAGGGCAAACCGACTGATTTCTTCAGAAGGAAGTATGGTGAACTTACACAAGCCCAGAAAATTATATCTTATCACTCAAAAACAGTTAATGAACAGGCTTTGATGGCGTCCTACTTAGTCATTTACCGAGTTGCTCAAGCTGGCGAAGCCCATACCATCGCTGAAAACCTTATAAAGCCTTGTGTAAAGGACATAGTTGAATGTATGCTGGATGCAAAAGCCACGAAACTAGTAGACACCGTTCCTTTGTCAAATAACACGATTTCGCGACGAATCGGGGACTTGGCAGAGGATGTGAAAGCTACTTTACTTTCACGAATAAAATGCACTAAGTTTTCGCTCCAAATGGATGAATCAACGGATGTGGCTGGATTGGCAATTTTAATAGTATTTGTACGCTACCAATACTTGGAGTCTTTTCAAGAGGATCTGCTTCTCTGCAAGCCTTTACCAACTAACACAACTGGCGCTGAAATTTTCAAATTAATAGAAGAATTTTTCACAGTGAGTGACATCCCATGGGATAATTGCGTTGATGTGTGCACGGATGGCGCAAAGTCCATGACTGGGAAGACGTCCGGTGCTATCTCAAGAATAAAACAAAAAGTCAAGGAATGCAGCAGTAGCCACTGCATCTTCCACCGCCATGCCCTTGCTGTGAAAAAAATGCCACCCTTCCTAAAAGAAGTCTTGGACGAAAGCGTGAAAGTAATTAATTTTATCAAATCTAGACCTAAAAATACAAGACTATTCAAGCTGTTGTGTGAAGACATGGGGAGTCTACATACGTCTTTACTTCTTCACACAGAAGTAAGGTGGCTTTCTCGTGGCAAAGCTTTGACTCGACTCTTTGAAATGAGGGCTGAAGTCAGAACCTTCCTGATTGACAACGACTTCGCTTTGGGAGACAGGCTGTGTGATGAGCATTGGGTTATGAAATTGGCGTATTTAGCAGACATTTAAAAAAAAGTTAATGACCTAAGTATCTCACTTCAAGGGAAAGCAGTAACCGTTTTTGACGCCAGCGATAAAGTACAAGCGTTTAAAAAGAAAATAAAGTTTTGGGCGGATTCAATGAAAAATCTAAATCTAGACAGTTTCCCAATGGTAAAAGAATTTAGAGAAGAACTAGATTCTGACGTACCCGAATATATCTTAAATGAGTTTCACGTTCATCTGCTAAATTTGCTTGATAGTTTCAACTGTTATTTTCCAGAAGAATTCCACGATAAAATAAAAGAGAACTGTTGGGTTGTAAACTCATACTCTGCTGTGTCGGAAAAGACATCACACCAGTATGAGCGTATGATTGATTTGACATCAGATTCTGTGGTAAAATATAATTTTGCAACTAAGAATTCACTAACAGAATTTTGGTGTCAGCTAAAAGACGAATTTAAAGTTTTATCAGATAAAGCTAAAATCATCCTTTTACCCTTTACAACAACTTACTTATGTGAATCAGGATTCTCTGCTTATGTGGCTACTAAAACAAAATATAGATCCCGCCTGAATGCAGAGCCAGATATTCGGTTGCAGCTGTCCCAAATTAAACCAGATATAGCCACATTGTGCAAATCAAAACAGTCCCATCCCTCTCATTAGAATCTAAGTTCTTTGGCTATGCTTTATCGTTCTTTTTCGATACCAAGCTACATTTTTTATTTTGAAACTGTAATACCTTATATAGGTGAGTAGTATTGTATATTTACACTACCTGCTTTGAATTCGTTCTCAAATGTGTTGCATTACTTTATGTTTTTTGTTGTTGGTTTTCGTTTATGTATTTAAGTAAGTTCCTTATTTCTCTGAAATTAGTGTAGAAAAAATATTTATAATGAATAAAACTTGATGTTTAAGGTGAGTATGCAGCGGACGCGAGTTAAGGAGAGTTAATTTAAAGTTTCTAGATCTAGAGCAAAACTTTTTTTTTTTTGCCAAAATAAGAAAACTATTGCTTCTATAAAAACATAGAGTTTAATTTTCTTCACATGGTGACCTCATTAGTTGTTGAATATCTGTCGTGAACAGAGCAGCATTATCTAAGAAACTTTTTAAATGAAGAGAAAAATTTGTTATTAAATTCCAGGACATCCTTGACAGATATTCAAGAAATGTTGATCTCGCCATGTGAAGAAAATTAAGCTCTATGATTCTATAGAAGCAATATTTAATTTATTTGATCCTAAAAAAAGTATCGCTATAAAAAGTGCAAAAACACTCGCCTTTTCTTGCGTCCCCTGCATCCCCACCTTAACATGTCCAAATGCTTAAAAATTCGTTTCCAGAGCCAATAATGCTGTCATTCGGATACTACCTATGTAGGTGCTAGGTGAAAATATCTTCGCCTTTATGCCGAATACACGTATGTGCAAAATTAGTGTTTAGAGAAAAAAAACGTAAAGTTCTAATTTTCAATGTCTTTCAATGGGAAACATTAAGTTTGGATCAAAATATAAGCTATTTTGAATTCGAAAAAAATTAGTGCTTTTGTTATATGATAAAAAAAATTGTCTAGCAACTTGAAAATGCAGTTACGTAAAAACAGCCAAAAATGAACATGGTCTAAGGGCAACGATAGTGCTCCGTTACGAATTTCTCTCCTGAGAAGTGCTCCGCGACTCAAAAAGTTTGGGAACCGCTGAAATAGAAAAATATTAAAAACGTTTTTTCACCAGCAGTAAATCTATGTTTTCTGGTCAATTATTTTATTTTGTGTTGCTTTAGTTAAATTGTAGACTGTATTTAAAAGACAAGCACTTTAAACATTATTTTAGAAAACCATAATATTTCATGTTTTACTTGTTTTTTTGTGTTATAAAGGGTGCCAATAAAAACGAAATAATTTTAGTGTCTACCATCCATACAATTAAATATAAATAATACAAATTGCCAGCACTGTGAATTGAAAAAGGGTAAAACAAAATATAATACACTCCTTTAAATAAAGCTAACTAAGGAACAAAACATGTCAGAATGTATGTAACAACATGGCAAGCTAAACTTTCTACACTGTAGCCAGTGAAAAGTAGCCACTAACAATTCTGTGAAAAATCAAAGAGAGCAATAACAACATTTTCTTATCAAACTAATAGCTTGAGTCTTAGTTATTCATTTGATGCTGGTATTTCCCCTATTATTTCATTTTTGTTGTGTTCACGAAACAAATCTTTTTTCAATATAATATTAACAGTGTTGTCAAAATAATTTGGCTTGAGAGAGTTCTGAGACTATTTTTGAGAACTCTGAAATTAGAAAAGACCCTCTTACACATTATTTTTGTATAGTTACAAATATGAAAACGGTGTACAAATTAGGTACGGTCTTGGATATGTCTGGTGCTTTATTTGGAATACAATGCCCAAAGCAAACCCCTATTAATTTTTGAGGTCATTGTTTTTTCATACCATGAGTTTCAAAGTTAACATCTGAGTCTTTAATCCCTACTAGAACCAATGCCTCTCTAGTCATAAATCACATGAAGTGTTATCAGTTCCTTTCTAGTTGGTTGTCGAATTGTTGTACCGGTTAGCAAATTGTTATAGTTTTAAAATCAAACTATTTCTATTAATATTCGTTAATCCTGAAATTTTAAATAAAGCATAGCTAGAAAAATAAGTGTCTACATGTCTATAATAAGTCTAACTTGGTTATAACGGCCTCAGCTATTCCGTCAATTTTGGCGTAGAGTCATTTTTTCAACAGTCCAGTCAAACCGTCATCTATTAAGGTTATAAAAAAACCTCTGTTTTAGTGTCGCTACCACTCAATTGTAGCGTCAAAAACATCTTAGATATTTTACTTTAAATTGTATTAAAAGGTACATATATGTAAAAAACAACTGAAAGGGCAACCAATTCCTACAGAGGTCCATTTTATAGCAATCTGGGAGTGTACTGGTCATGCAGTGCTCTGGTCTAATAATAGAGTTAATGGCATTAACTCTTCCTTCATTGTCACTGGGCTGTCTGGAATTGTCTCGTGTATGTGTATAATTTACCTGCTGATGAAGAGGAGGAGGATGAAGAATAAGAAAAGGAAGATGACCTGCCACTTTCGGATTGGATTAAGCAATTCAATGTGAAAGAATTTGGAAATGAGCTTGATTCTTATGTTTCAGTGGATGACCACGTTGAAACATTTTGAGTGTTGAGTGATTCAGAAATTATTGCTGAAGTAAAATACGCAGAGGCAGAAGAAAGTGCTGAAGAAGAGACTGAACAAGTGTAAGATTACGACCTCCTTTGTCTGACATTACAGGAACAATGAGGGCAGCTGAAATTCTTTCAAGATTTTACCGCTTCAGAGAGACGTCTGTCAATGTGTTGAATGCAGTGCAGCAGCTATACAACACAACAGAAAGAATTTATTTTATAGAAAGGAGAGTTCAAAAGAAAATTACAGATTACAATGGGGAACAGGCCTAAATGTAAGCTATGTAAATAAAGTACTTTTTTTTTAATATTCTTAATTTATAAATTCAATGCAATTTGAAATTTCTAAAATCTCCTTCCTTACAAGCTATTAAAAGTGTTCTGTGGGTACTTTGCCTATTTTATAACGTCACTCTGACATAACGTCAAAATTTATTTGGCCTCTTCGATGACGCTATAGCCAAGTTTGACTGTATATAAATATTTTTTTTCCCCATCCTGCCATGAACAGTTTACTAAAATGTCATTGTGTGAAACAAAACTTTCTTTAATGCTTTTTTTATTGGCGTCTATAATTTATTGGTCCAACACAAGTCGGTAGCATGAGTGTTTGCTGAGCTAAGAGTCCTGGGTTCAATTTCCGGCATGGCCGAGAATTTGTCGTTGGTGAAATGTGGGTTTCCCCTTTCACAGTGATGAATTAATGAACAGAGACCGGATGTTAAGTCTGTTCTATATTTAAGTTAGTATATAAGTTGTGTGCTAATATAATCAGTTGGTTCAGAGAGTTAATGTTAAATATTTGAAATTAATTAAAATAATAATATAATTTATTGGTGTAAATAACATCAAAATAGATAATTCTATCTTGCTGGGCAGTGAAGACATTCCTAGCCTCATCCTCAGCTTTTTTACCGTAATTTTTTTTATTGGAATTCGTATTTGAGTACAATAATCTTAAATATTTACACTTGAGTGTTTTTTCTGAACACATTTTTAACATTTGGAAGATTTATTTTTGTAATTTTTGAGCTGTTTCAAAAAATGCCAATTTATTTTATGTTTAGCTGTATGCCACAGTTTTAGATAGTTTTTGTTTGTATCATTACTGATACTGAAGAGGTCACAGAAAACATGCCTAAAATAGTTAGTGACATCAGCCAATTCTAATAATGGCTTCATTTTTTAAGTAACTTATATGCTAAAAATGTTGTTTATGGTCAATGCTGGTTTGTTAAAATTAATTATAGAAGTCTTTTAAAAAAGGCAGTTGTTTAAAAGAATTGAAGACTCCTTGACCAGTCAAAACAAAGTTCTGGCTATTTTACAATTAGCAGTGGAACCATCTGTCATATTCAGGACATGACCTATAAAAATGTGTTCATATTTCTATTTTTAAATAGGCTTAAAGGGCATTGTATATAACCTTCATGTTACTCGCTCCATCAAATTACCAAGCCACAACTTTACAATTAGAATACACAATATGTTAAACTCTTGACTCAAGAAACTCATGAACTCCTTTTTCGGTAGAATTATCTACTTACTACCACTAACTGTGGCAACATTTTATAAACTCTATCATGACACTCAAAGCAAATGCAAAGAGCTGTGAGCTCTAATTGCAACATCAAGTATACTATCTATCATCAAGCTATAAATGACAGATTCCTTAAGCTTAATTAAAATTAGAGTGATCAAAAGATCAAATCATGTTTATTATTTTATTGATGAAATGTTTAGATGAAAACATAAAGAATAAACCTCTTTCTATTTCCCTTTCGCTTTCTTTTCTTAGTGCCAAAAATGCATTGCTTTACATAAGTCTGCCAAATGATGTCATAATCAGCTTCTATTAACACTAATTCAATGACGTTTCTATGATTACCCTTCCTGTCTAATATGTACATACTTGCCCTCTTCTTTTCCCCTATAAGCTATTACCTGTTTACCACTAACCAACACAATATCTATGAGAAGCCTTTAAGACCAACCTGCAGGGATCTATTAATTACGATTGATCAGAGTACCTATGTCACAACCACTACAACTTTGAAGAACTGCTCTACCTGCATTAAGATGAGCCTTATGAACAAAATATTACATACACCCTATTTAAGTCTACTGAATATGACAACCATTTTTTCTGGGTTTTTTCACCACTAGGTAGTGTCCGGTATTATAGCTTAATGTACTTGGTTCAAAAGGCAAGTATTTACCTAGAAGCTCTGTGACTTGAATGAGTTGGTTCCAGAATGCTTATTTAAGACTAGTGCGGTCATTAAAATCTGGACTTAGGAAAGTGATTAGCTTAAACAAATCAAAAGGGTCTACAAAGTCATTTAAATCAGTGTTGGATGGACCCGTTTCAGAATCATTTGTTTCCTTAACTACGAGTGGAATTTCTTTAGTAGTGGCCACATGCATTGTAGTCCTGTAGCCCTTTTTCACTCTCATGTCACAACGCAGTGCATAATTTTTCCTCTGAGAAAGAGGATGGGGAACACTTCATCTCTTCAAGCTTATGGGAGTTTATAATGGTTCTAGATATTTTATTGTTCCCGTGAATAAAATTACAGCCCAAACAGCAAAAAATAAATGTTTGAATGCCTCTACACCGGGCCCCCATTCTGGTCACCGATTGCCAACTAGCTGATCTGGTCAGGCTGACGCTGAGTGTACTATTAACTTGTTATACATTTCATTCTTGGGGAATTTTTATATAGTCAAGGGTTGTCAAAGAAACTTTTAAAAAATGGGTTCAATAGGTGCTAACACAGTAAAACGATGGTATAAAGTAGAAAGAATAATGGTTGTCAGTTTCTCCCTCCTCAAAGACAGTAGTGAGGCAGCTTAGCTACTACTATTTGATCTAGTTTCTGATATATTTTTGTGAAGCATTTTTCACATGCAATTTTTCTTTTCCATTCTAGCCCCTCTTCCTAATTTCCTGACTGATTTTTACATTTAACTCTATTCTCCTAGCTATAAATGTGTTATAAGTATAGTTTTTACACAATTAAAAAATAGCCACACAGCTATGACATATTCAATAGAAAAGTAACATTTAGGTAAGGGTGTAGGAAGGAGCATATCGCTTCAAGCATTTAAATTGTAAATAGCTGTAAATCGTATTACATGAAAAAAAAATGAATAAAGATGAATATCTAGGGGGTTAAAAGCATGGCCTTTTTTCTGATATGGTTCTTGGGAAACTGTCTAATTACATATAGCACATGGGTCATTTGTTTAAAAAAAAAGTATTGGGAGTAGACCAGTAGACATAAAACTAGTATATTAGTTGAACTCAAAGTAAATCCAATAGGGGCCTATGTGATGAATATTTAGACAACTCCAACTATGGCAAGACAAATTATTTTAAGGTAATTTTGCAATATCATTTTGTAAATAAAATTATATGCTAAATTATAAGAAAAAGATTTTTTTAATATAAATAATAAATCACTTACCTTCATTAACACAGACTCGCTTAATTTTTCACGATTAATAATTTTAACGGCAACTTTTTTTCCGATAACACAATGGACTCCAAGTTTCACCAATCCTGAGGACAATAAAACACAAATCATAATCAGACTCCCTTTGTGAAAGAAAGTAAACAGTTGCAACTATTAGAGGCCAAATTGCAACAACATCAATGTTTGTACAGTAATACATATAATTTTCAAATAATCTCTTCACTAATAAATTAAATGGGCGCCATTTAAAATTTAGTTTTTTTAACTCACAAAACCGATAGGTGGAGCCATGCCATCACTTAATAAATAAATGTATATATACACACACACAGAGAGAGAAAGTGGAATGTTCAGTGATTGGATCTTAACTTGAATACCTTGAACAGTGCTGTGATATCTGTAATCCATGACATGGTAAAACAAATGTTGATGATCATTGTGTTTGGGAGCAGTGAACTAGGAAGTTGTGTTTAAATGGAATTATTTATTGATGTCATGTAAAATAAATAGTATAGCAGACTACCTATAACCTATAAAACTAAACTAATTTAGAAACATTACATTGGCAATGAGGATGGGATTCAAGTAACTTAGTTTGTTAAAATCAATGTTGGCCATGGCTGGTTATATTAAGGAATTCTAAGGAATCTTAAGGAATTTAATCCCGCTGAGGACAACTGGGATATTTTCGAGAGGAAGTTGGCGAATTTTATTAAGCTTAATGGATTGGAAGCTAAAGAGTGTGAAACACTATTGAGTCATCTAAATCAGGTTGATTTTAAGTTGTTAATAGATTTAAGTGTGCCCGATACTCCTGAAACTAAAAGGAATATGGATTTGATTGCTTTGTTAAATGCATATTATTCACCTATGGTTTCAGTTTTTAAGGAAAGATCTGCATTTTATACCGCATGTTGGGGGCCTAATGAATCAGTAGCAGACTGGGCTGCTAGAGTTCAGCATCTGGCTTCCAGTTGCATGTTTGGAACACACCTAGAGTTTGCTCTTCTTGACAAATTTGTGATGGGTGTACAAGAAAAGAATGTTAAAGAACGCTTCTTTACCGAGGACCCCGCCAAGTTAACCATTAGCAAAGCTAAGGAGATCACTCAGCAGGTGATTGCTGCAAACACATTTTTTGAAGATATAGATGTTAAAAGGGAACCAGAAATTTTCAAAATGGCCATTGGTCAACAGGGCAGGAATAATCGTCCTCCTAAACAGAATTTTGATCCCTGTTCTCCTTGTGCTGTTTGCGGTTGTACAAATCACTCAACAACACAGTGCATATTTGGCAATTATATTTGTGCCATTTGTAAATGTAGGGGGCACTTAAAAAGAATGTGTCCTTCAAAATTCAAGCGGGTCACCTCTAGCCTTATGAAAACAGAGGAAGGGGAGGAAGGACAGGGAATATTTAGTTTTTTTAACCTCAATCACTCTGATGCTGAGAGGTTACCATTCAGTATTGAGGTTACACTAAATGGTGTTCAATTGATTGGACAGTTAGACACTGAGGCTACCTGCAGTGGCCAAGCGGAAAATGGTGTTGGCCAACTTAAACGAGCCATTAAGAGGGCCATTACTGTGGTAAAAGATGTTCAGATGGCCTTGACAGAGTTTCTAATGTATTAAAGGAAAACCCCTCAGCTTACCACTGGGGTTGCCCCAGCGATGTGATGATGGGTAGAGCTTTGCAAACACCATTGGATGTCATAAACAATAGAACGAATGGTCAAAACAATCAAAGCATGAAGGAAATAAGGGCACATGTATCCTATAAGTAAGGAATACAGCGAAGGTATTCTGGAAGAAGGAAAATAATTTTTAATGTAAATGAAAGTGCTTTGGTCAAAGTTTTTAAACAAAAAGTTGTTTGGGAAAATGCTATAATTCACAAGAAGCTGGGTGAAAGACTATACTTAGTTAAGTAAGGCACAGGAGCTGTAGTGAAACGTCATTTGAGCCAAATGACTGCAGCATTACCTTGTAGCAGTCAGAATATATCATCTCACAAGGAGTCCCGTTGTGCCATGCCATACCCGCCTGATTCTCCTATTAATAGGGGGGAACAGGACATCAGTACAGCGGATCACTCAGTATTGTCCATGCCCAGCCCCGTCATTGGTGATGGGTCGAGTCAAGACATGCAGTGGGAATCCTCAGGAGCATTAGGAGGTGCACAGCAGTCAAATCCAGAAGACAGGGAGGATACAGGAGCAAGACAACCGGAGGCTGCGGAAGAAAAACCCCGACGGACCATTCGACCACCCAGAAGGCTCACATATTCACCATTCTAAGGGAAGACAGGAAGGGGGAGATATTGGAATGTTCAGTGATTGGACCTTAACTTTAGTACCTTGAGCAGTGCTGTGATATCTGTAATCCATGACATAGTAAAACAAATGTTGATCATCATTGTGTTTGGGAGCAGTGAACTAGGAAGTTGTGTTTAAATGTAATGATTTATTGATGATATGTAAAATAAATAGTATAGCAGACTATGATAAGAGAACCTATAAAACTATAACTAATTTAGAAACATTACAGAAAGAGAATAAGGTATTAACTTTATTTATGATATGTTAAGTACAAACTTACCATATACTACACATAAAATAATTTTACTGTTCATTTATATCAACTCATGTGGTTAATCCAAAAATAAATTGTCGATTATATCTTGAAATTTCTATATTATTATTATTATTATTATTATTATTATTATTATTATTATTATTATTATTATTATTATTATTATTATTATTATTATTATTATTAGCACCGCGTCTTACTACCCGTTCGGGTTATACACACTTACGCTAATGTGTAATGGTAGGGTGATTGTGAGATGAAATGAAGGACCTACAGTTTAACGTGGAATCCGAACCACGGTGGAGGCCTGGCATTCCCCACATTAACAAGATGTCTTGTCAGAGGTTAAGGAAGGGTTTGGTAATCAGATAAATTTTTGCCGGGACAGAGGATTGAACCCCGGCCGCCAGCATAGAAGTCTGACACCTTACCCCTAGACCGCCAGGTCACCCGAAATTTCTAAGGCTTAGAATACTTATTTTTAGATATAGACCTAATAAACTAAAAGGTAGTAGTGTATAAAATAAGAAAATACCCCACATGTAGTTATAAAAAAAAAACTAGGTTTTTGCCAAACTCTCATTATTGCAACACAGTTTGGGGTAAACAAACTTTGCCAATAAAGTGCCCCTATCAAATTCAAACGTTTCAAGATGTCTTCATGAAATGAGGCCAGACAACTTGAGACGATTAAATAAATTTAAATTAATGATTATTACACCTAACAATTGAATAAAATACCGGTAACTTATAAGGAGGACAACCTTATCATTTTACTTGTATATGTAGGCCTAAAATACAGAGTTTTTACAATTCAAGACGAAACGTTCTGCAAGCCCCTATAAACCCACACTAGTGGTGAAGATATTTTCACTGAGGTCGACTCTTACTTTTAAAAAAGAAGACTATTGTGGGAATAGTGTATTAATAACTGTACTGATGGAGTGCAGTTAAGGCATAACCCTGTTCATGGTAGGAAGGAATGTCTAAAAGGTTGTTTTTTCTACCACAACCCTACTGTATAGTAGAATCCTGACACAGAAAAAGACCTTTCGTACCACCCTTCCTTCTATTAACCGGCTTTATAAGAAAATGTATGGTTTTATTATGGTAAGTGTGCCAAAAATCTTAGGTAGTTCAGGGACTGTATTATACATAGGCTAGATCTAACAGTAAAGAAAATTCCAGAGACTTTTAAAATTATTCTAGCCTGGATGAATCCCCTGTCAAAATTATAAATTTCATAAAATTCAGGTCACTGAATGAAAAAAATTGTGTTACTATTTGGAAATATTTATGCTAGGTAGCTGATTCTCTCCATTACCTTTAGTTTAACTGTTCAATTTGTGATAGTGTCAGTGTTTCTTTCAGAATGGTCCTTCAGTCTATCATTACATCTTTATAACCAAGTGATTGATGAATGGCTATATTGAAGGTGGTAAATGGGAGAATCATCCATGTTTAATAACACTATTGTATCCCTACAATTATGTTATAAATATTACCAAAAATGATCACATAAAATGAACATTTTTAAATATTCTTAATTTAGTATTTATTTGAAATTATCAATAAATTTGTTGGCAGGCCAATGATGCTTTTAGCAGCGAAATAACTTTTTGTACTATAACATCCAGCTTGTGTTGAAAAAATCCAGTTTTAAAGCAGTTTAGGTTTAAACATCTTACAAACAAAACAGATTAAAAACAAAAAGTAGGGAAAAAAATTATATTCTTTATTTTTTTCATTGTGGCTTAGTACTCAATTGGGGTATATCCCTAATATTAATTACACTAATGAACTAGAGATGAGGAAGGTAGAATTTTAAGTAAATGAACTCATATTTGTGTGGCGAGAGAGTGGGAACGAATTTATAGAAAAACACCCTCAGTACATCCAATTCAAACTCCAACCTCCTTGTCATTGTCAAACCAGACTAAATTAGATTAACCTTTAGAATGCAGATGCAGATAAACAAAATCACTGTAAAACCAAATATTTAGCCCAAATGTTGCTCAAAACCCAACTTAAGTAGGTCTTATATAAAACCCTCTGTTCCCATTTAAGGTGCGGCTTTATAGCATTACATTTTTTGGCCAAAATAAATCAAATATTTCTCCAGTAGCAACCTAAAGTTTAGTTTTCTGCACATGCTAATATCAACAGATCTTGAATATCTGTCAAGGGTGTCCTGGAATGTTGTCAAAACTTATTCTCTTTATTTAAAAACATTTTACAAAATTCCAGAACACCCTTGACAGATATTCTAGATCTGTTGATATTAGTATGTGCAGAAAACTAAACTCTATGTTGCTACTGCAGAAATATTTGATTTATTTTGCCCAAAAAATTGAAATGCTATAAAAGCTGTAAAAACACTTGCGCTCCCTTCTGCCGCACAGTAACACAAGGGAGGATTCTAGAAGATTTTCTATATATCTTAATATGACAAAGGGCCACAATAAATATAATCAAGGGCTGCATGTGGTCTGTGGGCCATGGTTTGACTACCACTGGATTTGTATTGTCACTAAGCCAACATTATAAAGTGGTTGTGGTTCCACCCCAACCATCAGCACTTGCCAGGTTTTCTTCAACCAGATCTCTTAGCTAATTCCTTTTGGTCAAAATATAATGTGATTTCTTACTATGCACTTTTACTTCTTTCTTCTAATCCATCCCAGGATAAAGTAAATAGATATAGATAGGTGTATTACAAACAAATAATTTAGTTGGCTTCTTTTACATTCTTAGATTATTTAAATTAGGCTTATGTAAATTTACACTTTTTAAAGTAATTATTCTATATTTCTGTTAAATAAAATAGGCATTGAATTTAATGGTTTGGTGGCTAAAATGTGTGAATCAAAAAACTTGTCCAAGCTAATTGAGGTAAGTTTGACTGATATGCTGACAGCATAGGTTGGATATCACTTATCAGATACTTTTGAAATTACTAATGGGTTGAAACAAAAAGATGCACTTTTCCCAGTACTTTTTAATCCATCCTATTAGGGTTATGCAAAAAAGTGGGGAAGGATTGGCATTAAATGGAGCAGTGCAGCTATTAATATATGCAAATGATTTAGCTTTTTTTTTGGGGGGGGGG